>JANJGK010008824.1:15000-24724 GCA_039081455.1 Macrobrachium rosenbergii
CTACTTGTTTGAATAATTTACCATTAAAAATAAATGCAGTGTCCAGCACTGCGAGTTCAAGTAAAGCTTTAAAATTCGTGCGATTAAAATTATTAAAAGTAAAATCAGGAACAGGAAACAGCTTGTTAAGAATTAATTCAATAGTTTCTCCAACAGGGATATTAGTAAATAATGACTCGACGTCGAGACTGGCCATGAATAAATCTGAATCTTGTCTAAGAATGGTTTCTTTAAATTGAAAGGAGTTATTCAATGAATACTTATTCTTAGTTAGATGCTCAAGCATGGGTACAAGGAATTTGGCTAATTTATAATTTGGTGTTTTGAACGAGGCAAGGATAGGTCTAAGGGGGATGTCAGGTTTGTGAATTTTCGGTAGGCCGTAAAGGATACCATAAGATGAGCCAGTGGAAAAAAGATCTTGGTAAATGGTTTCATTAATGACATTGTCCTTCTTAAGAGACCTTAGAAAACGGTTGATTTTGTCTTCAATTTTAAAAATATTATAGTAGTCAGGCGTCCCAATGGGTTCAAATTTTGTTCTATCGTTTAAAATACTTTCCATTTTTGATGTGTACTCACATTTATTGAGGATCACTGTACCTTTGCCTTTATCAGGTCGGGTGAGAATGATGTCTTCGTTTTTTGCCAAACATACACATATATGTATATATATATATACATATATGTGTGTGTGTGTGTGTGTGTGTGTATACACATAAGTTTGCAGTCTCTCTCTCTCTCTCTCTCTCTCAGCTGAAATGGGCAAGTCCGCCCTAATTTCCTCAAATTCCGAAGTACGTGACCTGACTCCTGACTTCCCACTGGAGCTTCACTTTGGAAATCGATGTAGTTGCCAATCGCTTTCTTTCTTTGGCACTTTCATCTTCGTAATAGTAATAACAGGCATAACATCTCCAATAATAATAATAATAATAATAATAATAATAATAATAATAATAATAATAATAATAATAATAATAATAATAATAATAATGCAGGAAAAATTAGAATAAGGGAAAATCCTTTTTGCCAATAACAAACCAAATGGTAAAATATTCGATTAATAAGAGGGTATATTTTGGAAAATGTTTAATTTATACGTCATGTATACATATATATATATATATATATATATATATATATATATATATACAGTATATATGTATATATTAAATAACAGTCTCCCTTAAATGTATGAGCATTGGTATCAGTTATACTGGAGTAAACGTTTATCACGCTCTGTAGAATGGGATATGAAGATTTATGGTGTGGCATGTCAGCATGCCGCTTTAACAGAGTATTATTATTATTATTATTATTATTATTATTATTATTATTATTATTATTATTATTATTATTATTATTATTAACCCTATTCATATGAAGCAAACCCACAGGCAAATTACTTGAAATTCAAGCTTCCAAAGAACGTGCTGCTCATTACAAAGAAGTAACAGAAGGTAATAGCAAATACAGAAAGAAAACAGTTATCATAAAAGAAGAATGAATTTCACACAGTAATAAATAAATTGATAAAATTGAACAAAAATACAACGACAATTGTTTTAGAGTAGTTTTGCATCATCTTCGTTTGAACATCCTCAGGGAGACTATTCCCCAGAGTGAGGAATAAAGGACCTCTGGAACTGAGAAGTTCGAGGCGAGGCACATTTACTGCATATTGGTGCTGCTCTTCAGCGAATCTGGTCGCTCTCGGCAGGTAAAGGGGATCAGGGATCAATTGTGAATTTGAAAGACCTCCTTTTAAATACAGCTTATGAAAAACTGACAAATAAGAGACCATCCGTCGATGGTCCAAGTCACAACTGCTTATGTCAGGAAACAGAAACCTACCACTACGAACCACTCTATCTAAAAGAGATAAATCTCTGGCAGAAGCAGACATCCACACCGGAGAGCATTATAAGCAGAGACTTCACTACACCCAAAACTGTTGCATCATCGGAATAATGAAAAATCTGTATGCACTAAAAATAAAAGCGGATTACGTACACTACCCTGTGGAACCCCAGACAATAAGTCGTGGTCCGCTAAGATCCCATCAACAGCAACTCTATGCTGCCTACTTGTCAGAAAATCTTGAAGTAACAAAAACATATCAACCCACTCTAAGATTCTGAAGTTTATAGATAGCCTAAGTGCCTTATGATTTACTAAATCGAAAGCAGTACTAAAATCTATCAGAATTACTCTACACTCAAAATCCTTATCGAGGTTCTCTTGCAAATGGCATGCCAAACCTTAAAGAACTAACTGCTGCCTATATGCGTAATGGCCATCTTCTAGTAATCCTTTGGCTTCCACATACTTCTATAGCGGCTGGAAATGAGTTTCTCTGCAACTTTGGAGAGCAGAGAGGGAGAACAGAAATTGGCCTGTAGGCACTGCAGCCTGCACAAATTCTACTCTTTGGAACAGACACTGTATTATGCCGTGTCCACACGGTCGAACTCTGTCTGCAGACACAAAGACATTGTCTGTAAATGGGCAACTTAAGCGGACAAAACCACGATATGTCCGTGTTTGCTGTAAAAGACTTTGAATATGAAACTATGAAACGATGACGCTGGCAGACGCATAATCAGTTTTCAGTCTGTTTCTATCCTGACTGAGTTAAGAACGTTTTTTATTTTTTCTTAGATTTATACTGTGCATCATGTCCAACTCAAACACGTATTGGTCTCGGGATAACATTATTGAATTAATTGAATTATTGCGCGAACATGAATGTTTGTGGAAAGTAAGAAGTGTTTCTTATAGGAATAGAAACCAACGTGCTGCAGCCCTCAAAGAGATAACCGATAAGATTTCCAGTAAAAGCTTCAAAGTTTTGACAAGTAAAGTGAAAAAAAAGACAATCTCAAAAACCAGTACCGTAGGGAAATGAGGCAAATGAAAATGTCAAAGAAGTCGGGAAGTGGAACAGATGGGATGGTATATATACGGCGAAGTTGCGGTGTTTTAATTATCTATCTTTTTTAAATGATGGCGACACTACAGGATCGTCTGTGTCGAATATGTCAAGCAGCGATAACCAATCCTTTGATCATTCCTGCAGGTACCCTGCTGAGGAGGTTTTAGGTGAAGACCATTCCGACTCTGAGGCACGTGTATCTCTCTCTCTCTCTCTCTCTCTCGCTTCGAATATTTGTTTTTTGTGTGTGTTATATTTTTAATTGTCACGTTTAGTCTTTGCAGAGTACTTAATTAGTGAAAATACATGAAATAGTTTTATACTGAATATATTTGTTCTACCTATGAATGATAGTAAAAGGACAGTGCACAATAATTGATGAGTAGTTGCTAGATCAGATATCAGTTGTTTTTAATATTCAACTTATTCCTAACTTAAACCATATAGGTCAGGGCCCCTTCGAGGTATTCCACATCCTCAAAAAGGGTCAAAATCATTAACCCGTTAATCTCTCCCTTGTAACTAGTTTAGCACCCACCAGCAATATTGTTTAAAATGCGTTTTTACTAATTTAGTGGAATAACAAAGAGCTGGCTGTGCCGGTAGGCGGGGTGCGGCTGTAGAGTAAGCATTACCCTACCACAACCACACGCTGCCTCGACTTGCTGCCGACTGATTAGTGTCAGTGATTGCCTAAAGCCCGTAACCCACCTGTCCTGTAGCTCTGCCGTCTAGACGAAGTTTCGGTCAGAGTTTGCATACTTTGTAAGGTAAAGACATAGTCTGAAGACAGAGTTCGGCCGTGTGGACGTGGCATTACTAAACTTGTGCTCATTCACAAAGATACTACATTAACATAAAAATCTTTAGAATCTATTAGTCTTGGAAGGCAACATACTAGAAACCTTGTTTAAAAAAACAAAGGGAAGAAACCATCAGAATCCTCTCCACCCAAGCTATCAGGATTATCAACAAGTTTCATAACATCCAAAGAGCGAAATGTAGACTTTTTAACAGCAGGTTCAGGATGACAAGTATCAGGGAGAGGGACATCCTCTCCTGACTGCATAGTTTCAAAAGCTCAATGAAGCAGTTCAGCCTTTTCCTCATGGTCAGTAATCAATGTACAGTCATCTTTTAGCAGTGGTGGAATGGAAGATGTTCCTGCCCCAAAGACAGAAGATGCCAATTTGGTCCACCAAAGATGAGAATGAGTAATTCTTTCAAGTTTCCTCTTCAAGCAATTATTGCAATTTCTCCCCGCTGTCCATTCACAGCGCGGTGAGACTTAACAAAAAATTTACTCGTGAACTATTTCTTCTCCATGCGTTGAATTTGGTCTTTTTGTCATGTTAAGTTCGCATACATGTATCATCAAACCATAGCTGTCATTTGTCCAGAATTTGATGCTCTTTCTAGGGACATACCTTACGGAAATAGCCATCGGTTTTTCATTTAACTTCTTCTTGGGATCTGGATCTGATATAGCATCTGAAATAATAAGTGCCTGAAAAGCCTCAATAATGCAATCCAAATTGGCTTTAGATTTCAACCAGACCGTTTTTCCAATAGTGGAATTAGGAATATACTGATCAATAAATACATCAATCTCAATGGCACAATGGTTGGAAGTGCCAATATACCCACAGACCTTGGACTTGGCGATAGCTAGAACATCTGTGACTATGAGGTCTAATCTATTACCAGAAATATGTGTGGGTTCCTCAATTAGCTGGAAAAAAAATTGGAGAATGCACAGAACTCAGGAGCAGACCAACCATGTTGATCTGTGGCATTATAATTAAACCACCCACTGTTCTTTGCACTGAAGTATCCACAAACAACGAATGAAGCTTTTGAATCCTGGGACTAAGCCATACTAATCCTCTCCAAGAGACAGTCATATATAGAATAGTCAATATTTGATCGCAGTAAAAACCAAGTGCATAAACATTGCAGAACTTACTGGAAATCTTAAAACAAGGAACTACATGGCAACTACTCTCCAATTTCTTATGACAATTAACTGGCCATCCAGACCTTGAGTATAAATCCATACCTTGCATACGTGGGATGTTACGACGATAAATAAAGTCAAGGCCATCAAACCTTGTGATTAAAAATTCAACTTTTGACTTGTTACTACTTACAGGAGTCTCAGATAAAATCATCAAATCGTAGTTAAAGGCACAATCCTGGAGATCAAGAAAATTCGACCTGAAGCCTCGAATATTTGAGTAAAGTACGCAGCAATTTTTCTTACAGTAACGAGTAGCAGGCCCAGGATTCTCCTCAATGTCTCCAGAAAGAATTAAGATTAGCAACATGAAATTAGACACAAAACTCATAAATGAATTCATAACAACAACATAGCAAAAACCAACAAAATAAAAAACAAGAAAATCAACAACAACAACAGTGTTTACAGTATTTACAATCTTTTCATTATAAGGATGAATAAAGATGATCATATGTCATTAAATCCACCAAGCAACTTTTGTTTTTTTCATGAGCCTGTCCTACACACATTTAAAAAAAAACAGGAAAGTGGAAAAAAGAGGACAAATGCCTGATTGAACCCTAAATCAAGTGAACTCCAACCGAAGACCATGGAAGGCCACGGTACAATGGCTATGGTACAGTCCAAGGTTGGAAAACAAGGTTTGCCTTCAGAGTAAAATTCTCCTAGAAGGGTTGCCTACCAAGACTAAAGTCTCTCTTCTACCCTAACTCATGTAGGCAGAGACATCACATGCTCAAATGAATGTTGCTAAGGAAAAGCCACATTAACCCACTAACCAGCTTTGGCCTCCCTATGAGCAACCTCATTTTCTTTAGTGCCTGCACAGGCAGGGACCCAACAAATTTCAGCATTTATACCAGAATGAAAACTTACTTTGTTGAGCATAAGAAGTTTTGGGATAATAATTTTAATGAGCTTCTAAAGCACTTCTAGAGTCACTGAAAATCGCAAATTTCTGTGGTGAACATTTCACTGACGCTCCCATTATAAAAACAAGCATTACTGGGTGATGAAAACAGGCTAGTTTCACTAGAAGATATTGCAGCTAACCCTAAAACAGAGAAGATTTGGTCTGTCAGTGCAGACTGCATAGTCTTCTATGCTTCGTTGTATTTTGTTAATAATGCTCAGGGATATATGCAAAACCATTGGATAGATAATACGAGTGTGGACCGAGGCGTATTTTATACAGAATCCAAGGAGGGGGAAATTCTGTTGTTGCAAGAATCGTTTACATTAAATGACTCAAAAATTCTGTTAGCTCTGCCTGGGGAAGGTGGTGGGTGGTTGTTGATAAAAATGCCTCCTTGACTGAAAGGCTCTATAGTTGGAGTCACTGGTCTAAGCCTTGGCTGCGCTTCACATGGTAACCGAGTCCCGCTTTAGAACAGAAAGCGTAAACGACAGAGGAGTGCAGAGAGTAACGAGAGTGAAGGAGTACCAGGCTGACGCAGGAGTGTGGAGAGAATAAGCTGTGTCCAACTCCATAAAAGAAACTATTATTTCAATGCCCATGGCACTGAAACAGACATTAGAGACAATTCTCTTTTTAATGCCACTGATGCAACTGACTAAACAAGGAGCATATAGCTTTACGAGAGAGAGAGAGAGAGAGAGAGAGAGAGAGAGAGAAAAGTTAATAGTAGAGAGGGTCCCATTGAAAAAATTAGAACCCAGCAGCAAAAATGCAAAGAGAGCCAAAGTTCCTTTATAGTTATAGTTTCATCATCACTTTAGTGAAATAAAAGTGAAAACAGAAAGTAAATTTAATTAGTAAGAAAGGGTTCAGAATGTGACCAGCATTCTTAGGAATGTTGAATCATGTCAGCGTACAGTGCAGCTCTTATAACTGAGTTTAACTGCGATGATGTTATATAAATGAGGGCAGGCAATCATGACCGAACAAAACCGCAACACTCCCTACATCCGTCTAGTACCTTACATCTGAGCTTTTCAGGCACTATTTTTCTTTCATCTATTGTTATAGGGAACAGGGAAGTCTTAGGATTAAAAAAAATCTCTCCCCGACAACGCATAAAGCCTACTCCCCTTTTTATCATCACGTTATGTCATCATGCCCTGACAAGAGGAAAAAATACACAGACATCATTTTCCTCTCATTTCTTCTCCTTAATCTACCCAACAAAGGAAGTCCACTTCTTCCTGGGAAACGTTATGTCGCTTCTCTCGCTCTCAGAGTAGAAAGCGTTATAACGAAGGAGGACCTCCTGATGCAAAACAACCCGGGATGCTAATTGTATTTGAACACAGTAAAGCACAATCCAAAGGAAATTAGCACTGGAGAATAAAAGAAGTATTTTTTTTTTCCAGACTACGCTACCATCAATAAAATATTCTCTTAATGTGCCTGTAGCGCACGAAATAAAGACCTTTCTCACTATCACGGGAAAAAGGAATTCCTTTCCTCGTGAAAATTCTTATATATAATATATAAATTTCTAGAATATTCGAATTCTCTGGACTTTTCCACGAGCCGCATATTAAAGGTCAGAGAGCCGTATGTGGCTCGCGATTGACTGATTAATTGAGGGTTATCTGGCGTCACAACTACCAGGGTCACCGACGCCGAATACTAAGTGTGATCTTTTCATTTTTATAGTATGTTATAAAAATTAAAATTAAAATTCTGCTAAAAAGAACTACATATAAATTTTATTAAAAAGGAAAAACAAAAAGAAAACTAGCTAAAATAAATAAATAAATATATAAAATTCTGCTAAAAAGAACTATTAATAGATTTGATCAGATAAACAGTATAACTTTAGAAAAAAAAATATATATATATATACTAAGACAGCACAGCTGTCAAATATATTTGAGAAGAATGTGGCTCGCGAGCGGCGGTTTTGCCATCCCTGTACTCAGGATTAGTATATTAATCCTTCCTGTACTATAAGATCTCAATGAATACGCAGTAATCATAGAACGGACACGTGTATTCTGTATTCATTGTGGGACCTACTGGCCGGAGTCAGTGTACTATGAGGCGATTTAAAAAAAAAAAGAAAGAAAAAGAAAGGAAAGCATCCTAAGCAGACGCGGAAACCTTTCATATCATACTTCCCGGTCTCATCTGTTTGTGATGAGGCTTTCATTCGTACGGCCCGGATACGTTGGGTCCTGGAAAACCCATAACAAAAACCCCGTAGGGAGGTAGTGCCGTCAGTGCGCCTCACGCGCTGCAGTGTAGGCATTGCTTGAGGTTTTCTGCAGCTCCCCCTCGGCTGCAACCCCCTTCATTCCTTTTACTGTACCTCCGTTCATTTGTTTTTCTTCCATCTTACTTTCCTCGGCCCTCTCCAAACAATTTTTTCACTCTTCTTATCATAACGCAAACGTTCGTTACAAATGAAATACTTCTACTTTATATGAACAAAGAAATGTGCTTAAAAAGCTCTTCACCTTCACAATAAATGCCTGCATATCCTTTTCTTTTTATAGCGGAGTGAAATGTAAGAGTGATTTTAGAAACCGGGCAATTACTGAATTTCTTTAAGGACAGGTTCCCTTAACAACAAAGAAAAGTCTATACTAATCCTGTTTGAACAAAAAACAATTCCATTGGCGTAGGCTACGCTTGCATGCAGTGATTCGCAAGCATATTAATGGGGTAATATGGAACTGGCGGCCGACCTCCACGCAATAAATCAGCCGTATAGGGCAATATCGAGCTCGTTGCAAGGCCCTACGCACGAGTTTATGAATGCGGTTGCCAGGTCCTTCCATGTACGCTACATCCAGTCGATTAGATGCACCTTACCAGCTCAGCTACGTAAGATATATTTGTCGATATCCTGAATACACATCGAGCTGGAAAAAAAGAAAAATCTTTAAGTGTTCCCACTCGGCTGACAAAAAGAAAACTCGTTTAAAATTTAGATTTTTATGGAAATTGGCAACTCCAGCTGAGCCTTTACCGTCTGCACAAAATGAAAAAATAGTTTGCAATGATTTTTGGGCTCCCCTTCCAACCAGTCCCTCCCCCTATCACTGGACTAATTGGAGAAGTGAGTCGCATTTTATGCATCTGTGAAATGCATCTACTTCAGTTTATTTTGGCTGAGAACGCGAATTAAAGAGCGAAAGAAATTACTGTATTAGTCCGGTGGTATCCCTCTGCTGCAAAAATATCCATGGGTTTGTTTATCGAAGCCATTTGAAGCCCATTGTGTTATAAGGTACGGATCTGAAAGGCAAATTATTGTGGATAATGTTTTGTTTTAAAATTTTAATTACCCCTGTCCTTTCAATAGAAATAACCAAAGCATTTTACCAAAAACATTCCCAGACGGTAACAAATATTTCAAGAACAGACTAAAAACATGACTGATTTCTGAGTATAACCTTCAAAAAAATGAAACTACGAAAGCCACTAGTTTTATTGGCGAGGTCTGCCAACCGAAATCCTTTAAAAATGGTCTTAATTAAATCAGAAGATTCTAGTGATGGAGAAATGACTCATTACATCCATGTTCCCTTTCAAAAGGACCTTAAATTTGCCTGTTTTCATAGTCTCATATGTAAGTAAGGTCAAAGACAAGGTTTACTCAAACAAAAGTTAGATAACAATAAAAAGCTCCAATCAAAAGTTATACGTTACCTTTATGCCTATTAATAAAGGTAAGAGGAGTGAAAAGTAAGAATTGAACGGTTCCGCTCAAGTTAATTCCGTTACAAAGTCGTCGTTTCTTGAGCACTCATTTTCACCCCGGGTTGGAGCTAAGAGCGGTGACAAACTCTTC
>JANJGK010008825.1:0-24723 GCA_039081455.1 Macrobrachium rosenbergii
AGAGAAATCCGAGAATTGTGAGAACGTGAATACGCGGGTTTTACTTTATACCTTAAACTATCATCCTACACCATGTATACCTTAAACTATCATCCTACACCATATATATCTTAAACTATCATCCTAAAACACTTCAATATCATTTCAAAGTCATCTTACAACATTACCCTTAAAAATATATGGCTTACAGCTACTTGTGAAAACTACTTGAGAGAGAGAGAGAGAGAGAGAGAGAGAGAGAGAGAGAGAGAGAGAGAGAGAGAGAGACTGTTTGTCCTTCACATCAATAAGTCAAAATGATTGACAGTTAAGGCTATTAGGGCTACACCCCTCTCCTGCTTATCTACCAGAAAAAGACTGAGAATTCCACAGAATTATGGTAAAATCTTACCTAATTGATTATATTTTACTATATTTTCCTAGTTATTGAAATGCAAAAGGTTGTAATTATAGCATGGAAAACACGAAATGAGTAAAAATGCGCTGAAGTTTCTATGGCACAATTGAGTTTTCTGTACATCATATAATCAAGGCCACCAAAAATAGATGTATCTTTCAGTGGTCTCGGTATAATGCTGTACGAGATGTGGCCCATGAAACTTTAACCACAGCCCAGTGGTAACCTGTGTTGTTGGCACCTACAGCAGTGCCAGATGCACGATTATGGCTAACTTTAACTTTAAATAATATAAAAACTACTGAGGTTAGAGGGCTGCAATTTGGTATGTTTCATGACTGGAGGGTGGATGATCAACATACCAATTTGCAGCTCTCTAACCTCAGTAGTTTTTTAGATCTGAGGGCAGACAGAAAAAGTGCAGACAAAAAAGTGTGGACAGAAAACAGTGCATATGGATAGACAAAGCCAGTACAGTAGTTTTTTCAGAAAACTAAACATGAATGACAAAGTAACGTCACGTTTATCTATAAAACTATACAGAACAAATTAACATACATGTTACATATGCATAAAAAATCCTTCTCTCTTTGATCTCAGAGAGAGAGAGAGAGAGAGAACTCACCCTTCTGAACCCTATACACAAAGCATCTGAAATACAAGCTTTGTGATTATAGCTATTTCCAACCCTCCCAGCCAACAGCGTGTCGTCATGGAGAAAGAGAGAGGTGGGGTTTGCTACAAGCTCTGTGATTGGCTACTTCCAACTCCTCCACCCAATACCGTGTTGTCATGGAGTCTATGTCACTGTAACACGTACATATATATACATGCATGCACTCATTCGATGATGGCTTTGTGAACTTCCTGGAGTTTCATATTTTTAATGATACAGTATATAATTCATATTTCAATAAAAGATATACAAAGTACAGAGAGGGAGAGATATGGGGGTTGCCTTGTGCTAAATATCAAAAGTGTGAGATCATTCATGAATTATTGGAGAAAGAGACAATACAGTAACTTGAGAGAGAGAGAGAGAGAGAGAGAGAGAGAGAGAGAGAGAGAGAGAGAGAGAGAGAGAGAGAGAGAGAGAGAACTGATATTATGTTTACATGTATACCTTAAGCTATCATCAGAAAACACTTTACTATAATATTTCAATATTTCAATATCACTTTAATATTTTAATATCACTTTAATATAATTTCAATAAGGTCCCTCTTGTAGAGAGGAGAGAAAAAATTGGTTTATTACCAGTAGAGAGCTTAAAAACCTATTTCTTTCCCAAGGCTTTCATAATTCTCTCTCTCTCTCTCTAGTTAAGAAATACATGTATTTAAATATGCATTGAAAAAAATATTGATATTTTGCTATGTTTACATTAATATTATTTGAAAAGTAGTAAATTATTTATCATAAAATATATATTTGGTAAAAAAAATAACATGAAATATAGTAATTAGTGAATATTTCTCCAGAAAAAAATCAGAGAAGTGCCAAATTTTCTGCGAATAATTTGGAGGTAAGTTCCTCAGAAAAATGCGCGAATAAACGAAGCCTCAGATCCTGAACCACGAATAGGCAGGGGTCGAGTGTTTCTAGTTAATATTCAATTAGATATGTTCTAACCAACCTTAATTTGCCTAGCTAATTAACACTAAAGGGCCACCCATAAAAGCTACATCAGATGGTACTATGATTCAGCTTATTAACTGTTACAACGATTTGAGAATTACAACTGCTGGTAACTAATAAATATATCATTGAAACTATTAGTTTAATATCAATTCAAATTACTGGAGAGTATTTTGCTACACCCCACTAAGAAGCTAAATTTTATAAATAACTAATCCTCTACAAAGAGAAAAAACACTTGGGTTTAACCCTTACAACCAGAAACGCCACAATCGAGACTTTGCCCACAGAAGACAAATTGCCACAACTGTTGCAATCCAATTTCTTCCACCTTTTACCTGATGTTTACGTCTGGCAGTGATGTATTTTTAGACCAGAAATTGGGGCTGTCGTTGGCTAACAAGTTTCTATGGCACCTAGCCAGCCAATCATGTGTTAATTTTCTTCTTGACGAGAAGGAAGCAGTCTTTTGTTCATGTAAATCTGGAAACATGCAATGGTTTGTGTTATCTTTAATGTTATTTTATCAATAAAGTCTGACTGCACAGTTAATTCACTGTGTATAAGTTAACGAGCATATGAAGAATACTGTAGACTGAGTGGATATATTGCATTGGTATTTCCTTCCTTCAAGTGTAAAATAATTGTTTCCTTTTCAGTTCCAGTCTAGGCTACAATGTTTATGTTTGTCAGGGGTTGCTTACATTCATCAGGGGAGAGTACCATCTTCAAAAGTTTATTTCTGAGTCCAGTCCCGTGTCAGCCAGTGAAATTCCATTACAGCACGAATTTCTAGGTATAAAATGCTAGGTATACCAGAGAAAAAGAGCTTTCAGGAAAGCTGGGGTTACTACCCCCAGTCGAGCGTCTTCTAGGAAGACGTCGGTATAAGGAAGGGTGAGTGAAATACCACTACCACGGAAACATACTCGAAAGATCTCTCCTTATCAAAACCCCCGGAACAGAGCGGTGAGCCGTTACAGCCCCTACACTCAACACCCGCCAGGACGGCGACACCAGCGCCACCTACCTCATTCCATTTTCTAGCACGTGATAATTATCTTTTGATTTTGTGTGCTCGTGCCTTTTTGTGGAATTTTCCCTTTTTTCATCATGTCATCGAGCAGCTTTACTATCTCCAAGTTAAGTACTATGTTATAGGGGTTTTTTCGTTTGTTATTTGGCTGTTTTGGTCTCATTTTATATATATATATTGAGATCTTAGTATGACGCCACGGCGTCCCCCGCCAGCCATGTCGACCACGAGGCGACCCCATCAGTTTCCTGCTGTTGGAGTTGTCTCATTGTCGTTATAGTTATATATATATATATATTTTTTTTTTTTGCCCCTGGTTCTCCTCTTGGCGGGTTTCCTGCGGTGGCACCCCCCTTTTTTGATAGTTTAGCCCCCACTTCAAAACATAAATTGGCCTACAGGCCCGTTTGAGGTGATGCCCCGTCCAGGTTCCCCCCCTCCAGGTTGGGTTCCCTTTTATTTTAGTCTGTATTAGGCTATTATTATTTTTTCTTGGCGATAGTGCTCTCGGTTCGTTATTTTTCATCTTTACCTCCTCGTGGTGGCGGCAGCCTTAGATCTAACCGTTGCCTCGGGGTAGGCTACGCACCCTATTGAGCACATTTTTATTTCATATTTTGGTGTGATGGTTTTTGAGTGGAGTAGGTTATTGCTTCCATCCCCTTGCCCTCGGCGTGGAAGTCCATCAGGTTGAGGGAATTTTGTTGCTGTTTCCTCCGGGGTCGTTTTTTTGGTGGGCAGAGTGAGCCCCTTAGTTCTCTTCCTTCCCTTAGGGGAATAGAGTTCTTTGGATGTGTCTCCTCTAGGCTATTCGCCTTCTTGCCCCCTCTTCTCGTTCCCGGTTGGTTCTCGGCACAAAATTTCTCTCCTTGTTGGTTCCTCCTCCCCTCCGTACTCCTGCCCTTTTTCTAGCCTATGCTAGGTTAGGTCCCTATTAGGCTGTGCCTAGGCAGGAGTCGGGCATCGAGGCTTGGTCGCTCCCCTTTCCTAGTAGTAGGCCACCCTCCTATCACAGTTCCCAGTTCATTCTTGGAGTGGTGTAGTGCAGTTGAGCGCGTTATAGTTTTCCCCCGTCTCCTGTTTCGTAGCCTACCATTCTCCCCTACTCCACCCACCCCCCACCCCCCCCCTCCAGCTTTGCTCTACTCGTGCGGGTGACGCTAGATGGCATTTTCTCCGAGTTCAGGGACTTCTCTATTTGGTAGAGGGATTCGCTCCCTCCCATCCAGTCCCTCGCATCGCTGTGTTGGGTTAGTGATTCGTTCACTTGTAGCTCGAACGTGTTCGAACACTTTATCCCGCTTTCCTCCCGCCCCGTCGGGCTACTCGGCTGGGTTATTATTTTTGCTCCGGTTTACGTTAAAGATACGAGCATCTGGCCCACCTTGTTTCTCTGGCGGGGTAGTAGTGAAGAAGAATTTATTTATTTATATAAGGGGAGCGGATCCCTCCGGTCTCCGGAGTATTTCTGTTTACCATCATTAGTTTATGTTATTACATGATATATGTATTTAAATATAAATATTTTTTTGTTATCTTCGGAGTACTCTCCTTAGTTTTATACATGAGTCCGGTTCTACACCCGGGGGTTCCGCCGTTAAAATTACAGGCAATCCCTGCGGCGAGTTCCTGTTGTCTCACTCCTTCCATTCCCCGGAGTATTCCGGGGTCTGGTAGTCTTGCCTACCACTCGGTGTATTTTAGAGCTTATTGGCCTAGTTTATTAAAAGGTATTTCTTCTCCACCGGAGTATTCCGGCTGCAGTTGAAATTCCCAGCCTTGCCAGCCTTAGATCGCTTAGAGTGGTAGGTTCATGTTCGTTTTCCACTTACAGACTGTTCGCTGTGAGGAGCCGGGGTGTACTGCGTCACTGCAACAACCTTACGGTCACGTAGTGTGCCGGACCCACGCTGGTTGCGCGGTCCGACTTGACGACCTGGTAGTCTGGCACCCCGATGGTTGTGAGGTTTGTTTCGCCTTGTGCGCAACCATCCAGGATGAGTCGGTAAGTGACAATCTTCCTCCGTTTTATGCTCCTCATTTTGAATTTTGTTTATGTGGTTTCCGGACTGTTTTTTCACCCTTAGCTAATTCTTGGCTTTCTTTCAGGCGGACGAGTCCTCTAAGAAGTCGGCCTTGGAATCTCTCCAGGCCTGGGTGGCTGGGTTTGGAAGGAATGTTCCGTCGGGGAAGCCCTACGTCCTCGACGCGAAGTTGAGGGACCTGCTCTACCCCGGCGCACGAGTGGCGGCCGCAGTGCCAGAAGATCTTGCCACCCCCATCATCCAGCAGATCCGGGATGCGACCCAGCCACCCCAAGTGGATATTCTTTATTCAGAAGTTTCAGAGGACCCATGGCTACTGAACAGGGCCAGGGGGTAAGTAGCGAGGTAGGTGAGGTAGTTGGGGCGGGCGCCCTTTTCGATTCCCCAGCTTCTTCATTGTCTTCCTTTTCAGGTTTTGGGAAGTCTTCCTCCTTGGGTGATAGGGCTCCATCAGCTATCCCCAAGTTGAAGTTGAAGACTTCATGGAAGGCGAAGGGCTATAAGTCCTCGTCCTCCAAGAAAGCATCGCCTTTCCCCCCGTCGAAGGCTAAGGTCTCAGCACCTGTAGCCTCCGGGGGCAAGTCTAGTTCCTCCGGCAAAGGCGCGAGTAAGAGGGCAACAAGATCAAGCCCTCCTCGCCAACCTGCCTTTGACGCGGAGACTTTTGCGAAAGAAATGTTCCAAATGTTCTCCGAGGACTTCAATGACAAGTTTAACCAAATGTCCGAAAAGTTTGCCACATACGACAATAAGATCTCTGAGAAGTTTGCCACTTATGACAACATGCTGGCGGGAATAAAGAACCCACCCCCAGCCGAACCCCAGTATGTCATTCCCGATACGGCGGAACTCCCGCCTTTCGATCCTGGCAACCCTTGGCGTTTCGCCCTCCGGGCCATCCAACATGATGGCAAACTGACCATTGAAGGTCTTGGCACGAGACGGTTGGAGGAGTTGGAGTTCTTCCCCGCCGATCTTTTGCCCCCGTATCCAGGTTTCGTAAGGTTGACAGAGGAAGCTTGGATACGTTCGGATAAGGTTCCAAGGGAGACTGTCATCATCCCCAGGGACCAAGCTCAGTCGTCTCTCCTGCGCACTCTGACGGAGTGGCAGGCAGACAACACAAAGTTGACTCCTTTCAAGGGCAGCTTTACTATGTTTGCCCTGGGAGACAACTTACCAACTCCCTGTTTAAACAAAGTCGCCCTGGCTACGGCCTGAGCGTGCTTTGACGGTAATCCATTACCGCAGCTAAGGGAAACAGACCCCACTTCCCTGGTGTTCCTGGGAAGTGACGAGTTCTGGATGGATGCTCCGTCCACCTTCACGGTCGGGAAGTTGGACCCCCTCTGTGCTTCCTCACAGTTTAGCGAGGAACTCCCCAAGCTGCCGGAATCTTTGCTAAAGGCGGAGTTTGATGCCCGGACTAAGCTAGCCCGGTCCCTGAACTCCGTCTGCCTCACAGAAGCCACTGCCGTCTCCTGCGCAGACGAGCCCTTTTTCCAGGTCTTAGCTAAGTCCCTGTTAGCTGGCTTTCAGTCTGACCTATTTGAATTCATCATGGCCAGACTGGAATGTAGGAAGTTCGTCTTCGCAAACGCTACTATCCGTCACGAGCCTAACAAGCTCGTAAAGAGCTCGATCTGGGGACCTAACCTCTTCCCAGAAGAAGAGGTTACGAACGTTATGACGGAGGCTACAAGGGCCAACCAGAGTCTGCGCTCTCGCTGGGGCATCCCCACCTACAAACGCAAGACCCCTGAATCTGGCGGTCCCCAGACGAGAGGAGGCAAACGTTTTAGGAGACATAAAAGGCCCCACCAGCAGACGGTAGTTCAAGCCGTCCCAGTCTCGGCAGCGGCACAGCCCTCCACTTCAAAAGCTCTCCCCCAACAATATGTGCTGGTCCAACCAGCTCATTCCCTTGCTGCGCCCTCGTATGTTACTTCACCAGCTTACAACCCCACCTACGAGGGCCGGGGTTACTTTCACGGCCTTAACAGAATCGCAAGGGGGGGAAGAGGCAGGGCCCCTCACAGAGGGAAGGCGAACACCACCCCAAGGGGAAAACCTGGACGTGGTAGAGGGAACAAACCCGCTCCCTCCCACTGAGAAAACACAGGTAGGTGGTCGCCTCTATTGGTTCAGGGACCAATGGACCTTCAGCCCTTGGGCACACAGTATAGTGTCCAAAGGTCTGGGTTGGAGTTGGATCAAGGAACCTCCTCCTCCGAACAGGTTTTACCAGCCACCCTCATCAATCCTACGGGATTATGTGGCAGAATTGCTCAACAAACGAGCAATAAAGAAAGTAAGGCACCTAAAATTTCAAGGCAGGTTATTCACAGTTCCCAAAAAAGACTCAGATCAGCAAAGAGTGATCCTGGATCTGTCGCGTCTAAATCTCTACATAAAATGCGACAAATTTCGCATGCTTACAATAGCTCAGGTACGGACTCTACTTCCGCGTGGAGCCGTCACCACCTCCATCGATCTTTCAGACGCTTACTATCACGTCCCGGTTGCGCGGAACTTCTCTCAGTTCCTCGGTTTCAGACTCGGGAATCAAGCCTACTCGTTCAAGGTCATGCCCTTCGGCCTAAACATTGCGCCCAGGGTATTCACCAAGCTGGCGGACACGGTAGTTCAACAACTCCGGTCCCGAGGGATATCCCTAGCAGCGTACCTGGACGATTGGATAATTTGGGCACCAACAGTTCTGGAGTGTCAGAAGGCTACGACCATAGTCATCAACTTCCTAGAATCGTTAGGTTTTCAACTGAACAGACAAAAGTCCCGCCTGACTCCGGAGTCCCGGTTTCAGTGGCTGGGCCTGCAGTGGGATTTGTCTGCTCACACGTTATCCCTCCCACCTCCCAAGAGAAAGGAGATAGCATCTCTCACCAGAAAATTTCTCAAAAATCAATCAGCATCCCGCCGATCACAAGAAAGGGTCCTTGGATCCCTTCAATTTGCCTCAGTGACAGACCTGCTCTTAAAAGCGAAACTCAAGGACATAAACAGAGTGTGGCGGAGTCGAGCCAATGTCAAGCTCAGAGACAAGGTCTTCTCCATCCCTCGAATCTTGAAAACAAGACTGCGGCCTTGGACCTCAGTCAAGGGCCTCTCCAAGTCAGTTCCACTTCAGTTTCCCCCTCCGGCACTAGTTGTCCACACAGACGCTTCCCTAAGCGGCTGGGGGGGATATTCCCCAAAACAAAAAGTACAGGGAACGTGGTCCACAATGTTTCAGCAGTTCCATATAAACACCCAGGAAGCTATGGCGGTCTTTCTGACTTTAAAGAAAATCCGCCCCCCCAACCGGATTCATATCAGGTTGGTATTGGACAGCGCAGTGGTAGTTCATTGCATCAACAGGGGCGGCTCCAAATCAGGTCGAGTAAACCAAGTAATGGTTGCTATCTTCTCCCTGGCAAACAAGCACGGCTGGCACCTGTCAGCCACCCACCTTGCGGGGGTACGGAACGTGGTGGCGGATTCCCTGTCCAGAACGACTCCGTTGGAGACGGAGTGGTCCCTGGACACGGAATCTTTCGAATGGATTTGCCGCCAGGTTCCTGGTCTCCAAGTGGATCTGTTCGCGACAGAAAGCAACTTCAAGCTCCCCTGTTATGTGGCCCCCAACCTGGACCCTCAGGCATACGCCACGGATGCAATGACAATAGATTGGAACAAATGGGAGAAAATTTACCTATTCCCTCCAATAAATTTACTGTTGAAAGCATTACACAAACTCATGACATTCAAAGGTCAACTAGCCCTAGTAGCCCCCTACTGGCCGAAGAGCAATTGGTTCCCTCTTCTTCAGGAACTGGGACTGCGGAGTCTTCGGATTCCCAAGCCCATACTGACCCAGACAGTACAAACCAAGACTGTGTCAGCTTCCTCAAGAATTCAGAATGCCCTAGCTTTATGGACTTTATAAAATTCGCAGCCCAAAAAGGAGCAAACATTGACCCTGTCAACACTCTATTTCTTGAGTCAGATTAAAGAGATTCTACTCTTAGACAATATGATTCAGCAGTCAAAAAATTAGCCTCCTTCCTAAAAGCATCTGAAGCCAAGGTTATGACGACTAATTTAGGAGTCTCTTTCTTTAGATCACTGTTTGAAAAAGGCCTTGCTCCAGCCACTATTACCACAACCAAGTCAGCCCTGAAGAAAGTATTCCTGTACGGCTTTAAAATCGACCTTACAGATTCCTATTTTTCATCCATCCCCAGAGCATGCGCTCGTCTGAGACCCGTATCAAGCCCACATTCCGTTACGTGGTTTCTCAATGACGTCCTTAAGTTAGCATCAGAGATAGATAACTTTCAATGCTCTTATCAGGATCTGTTAAGGAAAACCTTATTTCTGATTAGCTTGGCCTCAGGTGCTAGAATCTCAGAGCTGTCAGCTCTCACTAGGGGTGATCATTTTGTGAACTTCCTCCCTTCCGGAGAGGTCCTCCTTTCCCCTGATCCTAAATTCTTAGCCAAAAACGAAGACCCACAAGACAGGTGGTCTCCTTGGAAGGTGGTGCCCCTTCCACAAGACCAGTCTTTATGTCCAGTTCATACACTTAAATCTTACCTTTTAAGAACTCCACAGAGTAAGTCGGGTCCTCTTTTTATCAGGGAGAAAGGTGGTACTCTATCACTGAATGGTATAAGACAACAAATTCTGTATTTTATTAAACAAGCCAACCCAGATTCAGTTCCTAAGGTTCATGATATTTGAGCAGTTGCTACTTCCATTAATTACTTTCATAATATGGATTTCTCAGAGTTGTCTAAATATACGGGTTGGAAATCACCTCTAGTGTTTAAACGCCACTATTTAAAATCGCTCGAAGCCCTGAAATTTTCTACCATAGCTGTGGGAAGTGTCGTCTCCCCACCTTAACCAATCATATCCTTATCCTCCTTTCCCCCCCCCGCCCGCCTGCCTCATTTACTTCTCTGCTTGTCCTCCTGGTTGATTATGCCTCACTGCCTTGCTCCTCATATTGATATAATTTGTCTCTGTTGACTGGAAACTGTAATCTGACATGTTACCATGGTGTTTTCTTGTGGGGTACTGGGCGGTTTTTATTTTGCACCATGTACCCCAGATGTGTGTGTATACACTGTGTGTTTTGCTTACTGTTTGGTTGATCTCTTATGTGTTTAGCTTAAGTTTGCGTGTGTAGTTTTAAGGTTGTATATGCCATTTGAAATTGTGTACACCATTGTACCTATCCAATTTCGTGTAATTTTGTACTTTAATGACGTTAAGTGGTTTTGGGGAACCCTTCCCCGTCGTGCCGGGGACCTCCCCTTGTCTTTCTAGTCTTAAGTCTTTGATGTGCCTTAGGTTTAGTGTTTTTCTCACATGTAAGAGATTCCCTCATTAAAACTGCTTTCGTGATTTATGTTTTTTCCTTCAGATTACCCAGTTTCCTCGTAGTTTGCAGCCTTGGCATGATTCTCTGTCACTATTTCACCGGCTGACACGGGACTGGACTCAGAAAAGGGATTTTGACAAAGGAAAAATCTATTTCTGAGGAAGGTCCCGTGTCACCCGGTGACTCCCTGACTCACTTATGGCTCCCCCACCCCTTTTTTCTTGCACATGCCAAGTCTGGGGTTAGTGCTAGCATGGAATGAGGTAGGTGGCGCTGGTGTCGCCGTCCTGGCGGGTGTTGAGTGTAGGGGCTGTAACGGCTCACCGCTCTGTTCCGGGGGTTTTGATAAGGAGAGATCTTTCGAGTATGTTTCCGTGGTAGTGGTATTTTACTCACCCTTCCTTATACCGACGTCTTCCTAGAAGACGCTCGACTGGGGGTAGTAACCCCAGCTTTCCTGAAAGCTCTTTTTCTCTGGTATATCTAGCATTTTATACCTAGAAATTCGTACTGTAATGGAATTTCACCGGGTGACATGGGACCTTCCTCAGAAATAGATTTTTCCTTTGTCAAAATCCCTTAATTATGCCTTGCAGTAAACTGACTAAAAAGAGTACCGAAGGTTAGTAATCTTCTTTCCATTTCCCTCTCAGTTTTTTTGTATTACCGTCAGCCTTACATAGCCCAGAAGGAACCATAAGAGTAGCTCCCTTGATGATGTACAGTAGCTATGCTACCAATACTGTATACAGTACAGGTAATCTCTTGATTATCCAGATTTGCATTATATAACACTTGACATTATCTGACACAACTGGATCCCCCAGGGACCAAAGATATATCTACAAATTTAAAAAAAAAATTGAAAAAACTACTCTTCAAAGGTTAGCAATGCTGCTTTGACCTCTATGAGCCTTAAGAATGAGAAAGTGAGGAAATGTAAGAGGAAGTTGCTGTCATCATCTGCTTTGTCAGGTTCTTCCACCTCTTCCTATTAGCCTTCTTCTGCTGGTAAGCAGAAGAAAAAGATTGCTTGGTCTCACTGCAGAGGACTGATAGGGCTCTTGCTAGCACTACGGCCCATACTATGGCATCCACTGATCATAGCAAGGATGCAACTGCTACCCATAAATCTCCCACACCTAGGTGTACCAATACCGGACCAATGACACCAGTTGATCATAGCAAGGATACAACTGCCACCCATAAATCAACCAGACCTAGGTGTATCAATACCAGACCAATGAGCAATGCTTACCAGTCCTACTAGGTCTGCAACATCCTGCCAGCACAGTCCAGCGAGAGGAGTTGAAGTAGTAGCATACAGGTGCTCTTTCACCTACTCCTGTTCAGAAACAGGAGTGGTTTAGGGGCCACAGGAATATTTCCACCCGGTCTGCTGTTACACCAAGACAACGCAAGAGGTCCCCCTGCATTTGCTTCCCTGTCATTAAAGAATTCAGCTTCCCAGAAGGCTGTGGCACACTTGAGGGACAGCCCCTGCCCTTGTTTGCATAAGCAGGACTGCTTTCCCCAACCTGTGTGGATGTCACCACCACAGGTTGGTGACTGCCCACGGCCTAGCTCCAAACAGAAGGACCTGATCTTCTCCAGGTTGAGAAGAGCGGGGTTAGGGACCGTTTACCTGTTCCCTCTA
Organism: Macrobrachium rosenbergii; assembly: GCA_039081455.1. NCBI lineage: Eukaryota > Metazoa > Arthropoda > Malacostraca > Decapoda > Palaemonidae > Macrobrachium > Macrobrachium rosenbergii. Next base: position 12,163 of record JANJGK010008825.1, read on the forward strand.
CCTCTTTGGGCTTCTCTGAGAAGAGGAGGTTGGACAGGTCCACATATCATCACAGGGACCATTCGCACTACCTGCCTGGTCCGTCCACAAATATTCTTTACTATTCTAATCACTAATTTCTCATTCTGCCTTATGTCATATGGCATTTCTCAATGATGAGGCATCCAAAGCAAATTCATTTTAAGAATACTACTACAAATTAATAATTTTCTGTTTTATTGGAATTGGTGATTTTTCAATTCGCCTAATAATATCAAGGAAGCTTTACTTGTATGAGTGTGTGTGGATGTAAATCTACTTGGCATTTCATCAATGTTGGTGCCACTGTTTGGCTTTTTTTTTTTTCTTGACTCTACAATTATCACACATATAACAGTCCTCTAGAGAATATTTTATCCCTGTTGAGATTGTATTTCATCTCAAACATAAGGTTCACATTCATGTTTAAAACCTTCATGGAGGAAAAAAAAAAAAAAAAAAAAAAAAAAAGCCAACCATCAACTGCTTCCCCAACCCTGAAATCTGTATATGAGAATTTCAGTAAAAAAATATTACAGAAATATATAAATAATATGCCATGGTGATGCCGCTATCAATGCATAGTACATCTCCCTGCATAGGACATGACACCCCCTACAGTAAGATATTAATTAAAACTACAGTATATCCACTGGCATCTATATTTAACGTATTTCAACTTAGTTTTTGATACTTAACAGACTCATCATTGTACCCAGTAAAAAAAAAAAAAAAAAAAAGTTGTACTTAGAAGCTTTTGGTATTGCATGTCAAGTTTAATTCTCTTTTCTTGTGCATTATAAGTTCTAACTAGTTACATAATGGAATCACACTACAGTATAGTACTGCAAATCATTGTTAATAAAATCTATAAAACATTTGTAAACAAATTTTGTTAAAGTGACTGTTTCACTGTTTGAGAATGCACTATGAAATTCTAACAGTATCCATTTACAAAAGTCAAATAAAATTCTATCTAAATCAATGATAATTTTGAGAAACCTGTTGATTTTCTATATCAAATTATTGCATTAAGCAAGTATTATTATCTTATCATATGATATATAAACATTGATCATGCACCATTTGCATTCTGGTAATATTTACTTTCTCAAAACTATCAGCTGACTTGGTTTTACTCAAATCATTACTGTTAGTTGTTAAATGAAGTTAAACTGTGATTGTATCATTTTCTGACATTGCTTTCACCTGTACAAAATGTTTTGTAGGCTGCATTTTATTTGTTCATTCAGCCACAGTTACAAGCTGCAGCTTTAGCAATATACTGTACGGTCGACCCCCCATTCTCGTGAGGTAAGCATACCACTAACCCCCCCCCCCCCCGCAAATAGCTAAAATCCATGAATATTTGACACCCCTCTAAAAATGCTTATAACCTATTCTGATAGTTCAAACACCAAAAAAAACTCTAAAAGTTTTAATGTTTATACCTGAGTATTTTAATAGTTTTATCACAAAAAAATGCATTTAGTCATAAAAATTATATGAAAATACAGTAATTAGTGAATATTTCTCTATGAAAAATACTGTGAATATGCAAATTTTCCACAAATAATGTGTATATGCATTCCACAGAAAAATCCGCAATAGGTGAAGCTGCGAATTCAGAACCACAAATAGGCAGGGGCCCACTGTACTTTTGCGAGAAGTTCTTTCAATTTTATTTTTACTTATGGTGATCACCATTCAGAATGAGCATGTTTTAACAAATTGACAACTGTAATACAACTTGAAATAAACATTCATTAGCTACGGCAACTCGTCAGCAAATAGCTATTTCTCAATCTGTTATGTCAATACTTTCTGCTGCTTATGCCAGTTTTGTTAAGCGGCGGTCACAGAAATAGTAAGTGACTGTTAATTATAAGAAATATGGTAATAATGAATTACAGTATAAGCCAGTAAGTTTGGGTACATATACAGTCAACCCCCCATATTTGTGGGGTTAGAGACCACGCCCAGCAGCAAATACCGAAAATTCGTGATATATAGGAACCCCCCCCCCCCCCGTCTAAAAATGCTTATATGTAACTGCCTATTTCAAGCCAATCAGCATCGAGGAAAGCTGGTACCCAGCTGTGTAATTCACTACTTCCAACCCCTCCAGCCAATAACTGTCGAGAGAGAGAGAGAGAGAGAGAGAGAGAGAGAGAGAGAGAGAGAGAGAGAGAGAGAGAGAGAGAGAGAGAGAGAGAGAGAGAGAATGGGGGGGGGTGAACTGAGTACAGTACAGTAAACCCCCATATTCGTGGTCTCACGATTCGCAGACTTGCATATTCACGGATTTCTCTTTGGAACATATCTACCCATTATTCGTGAAAAAATTCGCCCATTTGCGGTATTTTTCACTAAGAAATATTCACTAAATACTGTATTTTCTTCTCATTTTCATGACTAAATGCACTTTTTGTGATAAAACTATTAAAATACTCAAGCAATGCTCGAGTTATGATAATTCACCGTAGCATAATTCGATTTTGCAATGGGATAAGCAATTAATACGATACGACAATATTATTTATAAAATATTTTTAAATTTCTCGTGGGCGCAGGCAGCAGTGTAATCAGGCAGTGAGAGATGAAATTACAATAGACAACTTTTCCTCCATCTCTTTATCCCATCTTCTAGTTAAAAAAGTAAAAGAGAATGATGAAGAGTACTATTAGTAACGTTATACTCTTGTATAAATGCATACAGCCATAAACAACCGACCAAGACACTGTTGTTTTGCTTATAACCGAGTCGGATAACAACAGCCGTTTACCTGGTATTTCAACCATCATACAGTAATAAACAATTACCGTAGTAGAATAGGACTGAAGTATTTTTATATTATACCCCTATTCGGTATGGATAAAAGATCATCAAGGAAATATACTGCTAAAAATTTAAGCTGCAAGTTGTAGCTGAAGCTGAGAAAACAATGTTCAACCTGTTAATGACTATACTGTAAATTATCGTGCATCGGCAACATGGATGAAACTTGATCATAATTAAAATGGGAGAGAAAGTATTTTAATCAAAACTACTGAGCATGAAAGAACACATTACTGTTATTTTTACGCTGATAAATGATAAATACGTAAAGCTTCTGTTATGATAAAATCAAGTGAAAATAGCGAATGGAATCTTGAATTTTTTTACACAAAACAAACGGCCCCAAACGGCCATCGTCATCTACTAACGAAAATAATAGATAAATTAATTTCACAATGAAACATATTTTAGCTATATTTCGACTTCAAAACACTTCATATTATGAAAAATAACCTTGCCCCATATAAATAAAGTATCTAGAGATACATTTAGGCTAACTAGAATCAAGAAAAGTGCTCTGACCTGATTTAAATACGGCAAAATAAACACTGCATAAATGATTTCCAAACCAAAACATTGATCGCTATGATAGCAATTTATAATACAAGAGTAATATAAGAATATATACAATATTACTGGATACAGTGAATTAAGGCATAACATTTTAAAAGATCCATGGAAAAGATGCATATTCATTATGTTGACGTTTGTATAATACGATATGAGAATATAGAGTACAGTATAATGTAGGCTATGCTACCATATATGTATACAGTATACCACAGAGTAGGCTAAGCTAATTCTTGTTTGTTATTCAATTTCTCTTTGCACTGAATTATCATGAGCCACTTTGCATGAACCTCCAGAATTAGCTGATATTAATAATTACTATACCATGTATGTATAGAGTAGACTTTATAGTGTAGGCTAGGCTATGTTCGAGAAACGTTTAGGGATTTCTTACGTTTCTTCCAACAAACGATGGTTTCTTTTTGGAAGCTAATCCCATCATAAGTAGGATAACACCTGTCTAAGCATTTTAGTTTGTTTTTTGTCTGTTTGAACTATCAAAATAGGCAATTACAGAAGGATTCTAAGTATTACCGGGTTTTAGCTATTCGCGCAAGGGGGGTGTGGTACGCATCCACTGCGAATATAGGGGTTTACTGTATACCTTAAACTAAAATGCTTATTTTAATAGTTCAAACAAAAATATCCCTTAAACTATCATCCTAAAACTCTTTAATATTTCATAGACATCTTACAACATTACCCTTAAAAATATATGGCTCACAGCTAAAGTGTACACTAATAAAGTTACCCCTAAGAGAGAGGGAGAGGGAGATAGAGAGAGAGAGGGGGGCGGGGTGAACTGAGTACAGTATACCTTAAACTAGAATGCTTATTTTAATAGTTCAAATAAAAATATACCTTAAACTATCATCCTAAAACACTTTAACATCATTTCATAGTCATCTTACAACATTACCCTTAAAAATATATGGCTCACAGCTACAGTGTAAACTAATAAAGTTACCCCTAAGAGAGAGAGAGAGAGAGAGAAACAAAAATACATATGCACATTAAAAAAGGGATTTTGACAACGGAAAAATCTATTTCTGGGATAAGACCTGTGTCACCCAGTGAAATGGTTCCAATAGCACACATTTCTAGGTATAAATATTGCTAAATATACCAGAGAAAAAAGCTATCCATAATGCCAGGGTTACTACCCCTGGATCGATCACCACAAAGGTGTCGGTATGCACTAAGGGGTGACTGGTAGCCACTATCACAGATGCTTTGCCCAACAGATCTCTCCATTCTCAAAGCCCCCAACATGGGAGAGCCGTTCTACCTCCTACCTCCCGTTTGCTGCCACCTACCACTCGCGCCTGCCATCTTCATCCCAAAATTAGCACCCTCCAAGCTTGGTATGCTATCCGGGTGGGAAAGGAAGCATAGGGATGGGTCACTGGGTGACACAGGTCTTCCCCCAGAAATAGATTTTTCCGTTGTCAAAATCCCTTTTCTGGGCTCGACCTGTCACCCAGTGAAATAGTAACAGAGAATCAGCCATACAATAGCTTGGTGGTACCATCTAAAAGATTACCTTAATGGAGCTAAATAAAACTACGAGAACAATACTGAGTTTTAATAACCCCAAATTAAAGTTCAAAATATAATTAAAAAACTATAAGGCACATAGGATATCAATGTTACAGGCAGGAGTCAGGCTGTGAAGCAGACCTGACCTAAAAGGCTAGAAAGCAGGGCAAGCAAGCGAGGCAGGTAGGCGACAGAATATACCAATAGGTAATTTAATTAAGAATTACATTACAATAAGGATAAACAAGAGTTATATATACTAGTCTTGAGCTGGACCAGGAGGAACAACCTGCAGCTACAGTGGAATATTTAAGAGCCTCTAGGGACTTAAGATAGTGGCGTTTAAATACTGTTGGTGATTTCCAGCCCGTATACTTTTTAAGGTCATCAAAATTCATATTGTGAAAATAATTAGCTGAGGTGGCAACCGCCCGAATATCATGTACCCGAGGTACTGAATCCGGGTTAGCCTGTTTAATAAAATAAAGAATTTGTTGCCTGATAGCCTTTAAGGAAATGGTACCCCCATTTTCCCTAACAAAAAGAGGGCCTGAAGTTCTTTTAGAAGTTCTATTTAAATAAGCTTTTAAAGTGTTAACTGGACATAAAGATAGATCCTGTGGAAGGGGAATAATCTTCCAAGGAGACCATCTATTTTGTGGATCCTCATTCTTTGCTAGAAATCTGAGATCCGGAGACAACAGAACTTCTCCTGACGGGAGGAAATCAACATGATTCGGTTCTCTAGAAAGAGCAGATAGTTCAGAAATTCTAGCCCCTGAGGCTAGACTTACTGAAAATAACGTCTTCCTTAACAGACTCAGGTATGCACATAATTCGTTATCAGTGTCTGATGCCAATTTAAATACATCATTTAAGAACCAGGAAACCGTGTGTGGACGGATTGCTGGTCCAAGACGAGCACATGCTTTAGGAATTGACGAAAAATATGAGTCTGTAAGGTTAATATTAAAGCCATGTAAAAATATTTTTCTTAAAGCAGATTTTGTTGTAGTAATAGTACTAGTGGCCAGTCCTTTCTCAAATAATTATCTGAAGAAAGAGATTGCTAGATTCGTGGTCATTTTCTGAGCTTCAGATTCCCTTAGAAATAATGCTAACTTTTTAACTGCCGAGTCATATTGCCTAAGTGTAGATTCCCTCTTATCTGATTCTATGAACAGTGTATTGAGAGGGTCAATGTTAGCGTCTTTCTGAGCTGCAAACTTCATGAAGTCCATAAAGCTAGGGCACTCAGAATTCTTGAGGAAGCTGACACAGTCCGAGTTTGCACTACTTGTGTCAATCTTGGGTTGGGGATCTGTTTGTGCCGGAGCTTCAACTCCAGTAGAAGAGGAAACCAATTGCCCTTCAGCCAATTGGGTGCCACAAGCGCTACTTGACCTTTGAATGATCTGAGTTTGTGCAGAACTTTCATCAATAGATTTATTGGTGGAAACAGATAGATCCTTAGCCATCTGTTCCAGTCGACTGACATCGCATCTGTGGAATGAGCTAGAGGGTCTAGATTGGGAGCAACGTAACACGGAAGCTTGTGGTTGCTCTCTGTGGCAAACAGGTCTATCTGGAGACCCGGTACCTGAAGACAAATCCACTCGAACGATGTCTTGTCCAAGGACCATTCCGACTCCAGCGGAGTTGTCCTGGATAGTGAATCTGCAATGACATTTCGAACACCTGCCAGGTGGGTAGCTGACAGGTGCCAAAGATGTTTCCTTGCCAGAGAGAAAATTGCAATCATTACATGATTGATATGGCTAGACTTGGAGCCCCCTCTGTTTAGGCAATGTACAACTACTGCACTGTCCAGCACCAGTCTGTTGTGAATCTGTCTGGCTGGACATAGTTTCTTTAATGTTAGAAATACTGCCATTGCCTCTAGAATGTTGATATGGAATTGACGGAATACTGTCGACCATGTTCCTTGAATTTTCTTGTGTTGGGAGTATCCTCCCCACCAGCTTAGGGAAGCATCCGTATGGATCACTAGCGATGGAGGGGGAAATTGAAGAGGCACTGACCTTGCCAAACTCTTGACTGTCGACCATGGTCGAAGCCTCTTCCTCAATATCGGCGGAATTAGAGACACCTTGTCTCTGTTTCTGCTGTTGGCTCGTTTCCGCCATACCGTTTATATCCTTCAGTCTGGCTTTTAGTAACAAGTCTGTTACTGAAGCGAACTGAAGAGAGCCTAGAACTCTTTCCTGAGTACGACGAGAGGCTCTTTTGTTCTTGAGGAACTGCCTGGTAGCTTTGGCTATTTCCCTCCTCTTGGCTGGCGGAAGTGACAGTTTGTGTGTGTTTAGGTCCCATTGGGATCCTAGCCACTGAAATCGAGCAGTCGGAACTAGATGGGATTTCTTCCTGTTTATTTGGAATCCCAAGAATTCCAGGAAGTTGATTACTGTGAATGTTGCTTTTCGACGTTCCTTGGCGTTGGATGCCCATATTATCCAAACGTCTAGGTATGCGGCCAGCAAAATCCCTTGAGCCTGTAGTTCTTGAACTACTGTCTCTGCCAGTTTGGTAAATATTCTGGGTGCTACGTTGACCCCGAATGGCATGACTCTGAACGAGTATGCTTGTTTTCCTAGTCTGAACCCTACTGTAGGTAAGGAGAGAAATTTCTCGCAACCGGGACGTGATAATATGCGTCTGAAAGATCTATAGAGGTGGTGACGGTCCCACGGGGAAGTAGGGTCCGTACCTGCGAGATTGTAAGCATGCGAAACTTGTCGCATTGAATGTATAAGTTGAGACGAGACAAGTCTAGAATTAGTCTTTGCTTGTCTGAGTCTTTCTTTGGGACACTGAGCAGACGGCCTTGAAATTTCAAGTGTCTGACTTTCTATATTGCCTTCTTTTGCAGAAGGTCTTTTGCAAAGTCCAGTAGGTCTTTGGATGGAGGTTGATGGAATCTGACTGGCGGAGGAGGCCCTCTGCTCCAGCTCCATCCCAGACCTTTTGAAATTATACTGTGGGCCCATGGATGCTGCTCTACCTCTGTAGGCGGCTCTGGCTCTACTACCCCTCGCATGCCTATTGTATCCGCGAAACACCCCCTGGTTTTCAAACGAGGCGTTGAAAGCTGGGGACGTCACGGAGGCTGGCGGAGCCGAAGCTTGCTGAGCCGGCTGTACAAGAACATATTGCCACTGAGGCAGTGCCTTGGATGTGGAAGGCTGTCCGACCTGCGAGACCGGTACCGCCTGAAGCACAGTCTGAGCCTGAGGCTTCTGATAGTCCTGGAATCTCCTGAACCTCTTCCTTCCCTTAGGTTGAGGTCCGGAGGTCTCAGAGGACTTCCTTTTGAAAGGAAGACCCCAGCGAGAGCGAAGGCTCTGGTTGTCTCTGCCAAGACGTTATTGACCTCATCCTCTGGGAAGAGGTTAGGTCCCCAGATAGAGCTCTTCATGAGTCTATTGGGCTCATGCCTGATGGTGGCGTCGGCGAAGATGTGCTTCCGGTAGTTCTGCCTCGCAACCACAAAGTCATAAAGATCCGACTGGAAGGATGCCAGTAATGACTTTGTGAGAACCTGAAACAGTGGTTCGTCAGTATATACTAGTGCAGTCACCTCTGAGATGGTGACGGAATGAATGGAGCGACTCAGCCTGCATCTTGCTTCATACTCCGTCTTCAGCAGAGCCTCCGGAACCTTGGGAAGTTGCTCGCTGAACAGGGTGGAGGCACACTCGGGATCGAGTTTCCCCACCGTGAACGTCGCCGGAGCTCCCAACCAACATTCCGAATCTCCGGGGAAGAGGAGGGAAGTGGGATCTGTCTCCCGGAGTTGAGGTATGGGCTTGCCATCCATCCCAGCCTGAAGGGTCAGCTCTGCAATCTTAGTAGTGCAGGGGGTCGGAATAGAGCTACCTACAGAGAACATAGTAAAACTTCCTCTAAAGGAAGTAAGTTTGGTGTTCTCGCACTCCCAGTCAGTGAGAGCGCGCATCAGGGTGGATTGAGCTTGGTCCCTAGGAAAGATGACCGTTTCCTTAGGGACCTTATCGGATCTAATCCAGGCCTCTTCAGTTAACCTGGCATAGCCTGGATAGGGAGGCACTAGGTTGGCTGGAAAGAACTCTAGTTCTTCCAGACGACGAGTGCCCAATCCTTCTATGGTCAGTGTGTCATTATGCAGCGGAGCATGCAGGGCCAGCCGCCACGGGTTCCTCTTATCAATGGGAGGCAGACTGGAAGCATCCGGGACAACATATGACTGTTGTACTGCTTTGGATTGGATGAATCCGGCAAGCAAACTTTCCTGGGTCTCCATCCTCTGTGCCAATGACAACACTGACTGTCCTGAGGTCTCTAAGCTTGTGACAAGCTGAGACGAGAGATCTTGTAGCCCAGCTTCAACCTTTGAATCGAACCTCTGCATCAGCAGGTCGACGAAAGCCTCAGAGTCGAAGCTAGGCTGTGGGGGCTTAGCCTTCGAAACTCTGGTCCTCGACCCCTTAGACGGGGGAGTAGCCTTACTTGAGGACGTCACTGGTTTGGGAGCCAGTGACGACCTAGAGGGAGCTGGCGGATTAGACCTTTGAGGTCTGGAAGGCTTGGGTAAGTCCTTCCTTTTCAGAGATTTCACCTTGGGGATAACAGACCGGGATCTGTCCCTAAGGTTAGCCGACTTGGAGAATCCTTGAAAAGAAGAGGACGAAGAAGGTAAACTGGATAAAATAGACCTACTCCTACCACCTTCACCTGCCTCACTTACTACCCTACCTTCTATCTGGTGGTCAACCACGCTCATTGGTTCAACGTGAATGTTGATGGCCGCTACTTCTTCCGCCACCTCTTCGCACAGATCTCCGTCTTGGGGGGTCTGCATCTCTTCCCTGATCCTCGTAATGAGTGGGGCGGCCACGTCCTTCGGTACTGTGGCGGAGATCCGAGCATTCGGATAAAGGAGATTGCAAATCTCCTCCGACAGTACATAGGGGCAGCCAGACGCTACATTTCTTCCAAATCCGCCGACCCAGGTCTTCAGGGTCGACAGCGAAGAGGCTCGGATTGCTTGGTTAGACTGGGAGAGAAGGTAAGACTTGCTAAAATATTCTTTAATTTTTTTCGCATACTGTATATCCATATTGAGGCGTTAAAATCAAAAAGGGACTAAAGGTTAGCAGTCTCTTGTCACTTACCGACACATCTGTTACCAGCTCATAAAGAGCGTAACAAATCTCACAGCCGTCCGGGTGCCAAACAACTAGGTCTCCAACTTGCACCGCGCAGCTGGAGTGCAAGCGGCACATCTCGTGTCCGCCGGGTTGTTGGAGGACGGCCGTGCAACCTGGCTCCTGACAACGTGCCATCTGTAAGTGGAATGATGGTACATGAGTATCACCAAGGCAGGACCCACCGGAACTGAGTCCGGCAGCAAAAGTCTATTTTAACATAGATTTATGCTACAGGATGGTTCACAGCCGTCCGGGTGCCAAACAACCAGGACTCCAACTTGCACTGCGCAGCTGGAGTGTGAGCGGCACACCTCGTGTCCGCAGGGTTGTTGGAGGATGGCTGTGCAACCTGGCTCCTGACAACGTACCATCTGTTAGTGGAATGATGGTACATGAGTATCATCAAGGCAGGACCCGCCGGAACTGAGTCCGGCAGCAAAAGTCTATTTTAACATAGATTTATGCTACGAGATGGTTAACTCACTGATATTTGTGTTCCAAGCAAGTACTCCATGTTACTCCGCCATAACTTGTCACTGAAATCTCGTTGTGTCACACAATTATGGAACCGGCGTAATATGAGCGAAATATAGTGTTCGCATATAGCTCATCTCTCAAATCACCCAAGGCAGTAACCAAATAATGGAAACCATAAAATATGCCGGAAACCATACCCACCGGAGTGGTTAATTGGACAATAACATACGAGAAATCCGACTAGTCCGGCGGAGACTCCGACGCCTCAAGCAGGCGTTGTACATAAAGTACCTTTAAAACAACTAATTCTATCGTATCGTAACTCCTATTTGCTTTCACGGGACAGTGTTTGACGCTCCAGCTACTAACTACTATAAGTAATTAGTAGCGAGCTAACGAGACATCGCCCGAACTAGTCTGGCCCGGAAAGGGAAAGGGAGATGAGTGGCGGAAACCGGGTGGAACGGCAACCGGTCAGGTGGATGCACCCTCCGAGAAGCCGAATGCAACCTCCTATGCGGAGGTGCCGAGTGCAAGCGATTGGCTTTCCTCTTACGAGGATGTCGCCCAGGCAACGTCGCCAGATTCTAATCGTTCAGGTAAAGAAGGACTAGGCTATATACACGACAAAGCAGGAGGTTAAACCTCTTGTTCCTAGCCTACCCTCCAAAACCAAAACTTTGGCCTGGTCAGGAAGGCTAGGATCGAGCACTACAGGTGTGGGGAGAGAAGAACCTACGTACTAACCTAGCCTCACCCTCCAAAACCGAATCGGCCTGGTCAGGTGGCTAAGTATGAATTGAGGAGCCCTCTCACTATCCCAACCTCACCCTCCAAAACCTAACGGCCCGGTCAGGTGGGCTAAGTGTGAATGAGGAACTCTCTCACTAGCCTAACCTCACCCTCCAAAACCTAACGGCCTGGTCAGGTGGGCTAAGTATGAATGAGGAACTCTCTCACTAGCCTAACTTCACCCTCCAAAACCGTGAAACAGCCTGGTCAGGTGAGCTAGGTAGCCTGAGCATCGTGTAAAGGCGCATGTCATGCCTAGCCTAACCCTCCAAAACCGTATCACGGTCTGGTCAGGTAGGCCAGGTTAGTAACTACCTATTAATACCATCCTTGTTACCAGAACAAATATAATAAAATGTAACCACCCATGATGTGGGTTAGCCTAAAGATATATATATATAAACATAAATGATTCGGCGGCAGAGAAGGAACCCGAAAATCATTCGTAGGTAACTTTAGGTACCAAGGTGGCCTACCTCTGACGTCGAATCACTCACATAATACACATAAGCTATAATCATGATAAAAATAATAACACCATCGAGAAGGCACCAACTCGCTGGTGGAGGAAAGGCAACTAATAAAAAGACTCAAATTCTATGATCAGAAATAATTGAGCCTGGCTCAAGCCATGATACAAAGGTTCCATTGCCTCTTCACCAGAGACGTGGTAAATTCTCCAAAATATGCTCCAAAAACCGAAATGGAGTAATTGGATGGTATCTAGCAGAAATTCGTTCTGCTAATGCGGAGACTGAAGGTCGAAAACGCAACAGAGGCAAGCATAGCCTACGCACCTGGTAAACATATATTGCATAGTTCATAAAAACTGTGCCTCTCGCGTTCATAAACCAATCAGAAATAATACTCAACTTAGATGGTGTGATATCCTCACGGGATGACATGATTAAAGCCGTAAATCGATTGAAAACACTAAAAGAAAAAAGGACACGGTGTTCACATGTTGTGCTAAGTTTTGGAATGAAGATAGCAGGCGCGAGTGGTAGGTGGCAGCAAACGGGAGGTAGGAGGTAGAACGGCTCTCCCATGTTGGGGGCTTTGAGAATGGAGAGATCTGTTGGGCAAAGCATCTGTGATAGTGGCTCTATCTATGCAGCT
>JANJGK010008826.1:0-15000 GCA_039081455.1 Macrobrachium rosenbergii
AATGATTTACGTAATACCTGTCAATGTTATTTTACAGTTTAAAGACACTTTTACTCACGTCTTTGCTGAGATCTTGCTCTACCATTGGATACAGCACGAATTTTCTTACCTGTAAGAAGCAAAGAAAGATCATTAAAATGGATATATGATACATTTTTTTTCAACAGAAAGCATAACCATGGTAGGATGGACACTTACTTATACAATAGTTTCCCTTTAAAATGAGCGACTGCATAAGAGAATCTACCAACAAAGAAAACGGAAATACACAGCCATAACTACAGGACATACTTTACAAAAACATAAACCAATGAAAATTAAGTACACCTTAGTTTTACCAGACCACTGAGCTGATTAACAGCTCTCCTGGACCTCTGAAATTGCCTGTCTTGCCCTTATTTATCCTAACGACTTGAAATAAGCGAATGGTTTATAACAAAGTACACATGAATTTATATTACTAAAACAAATATCTATATGATTTCGTAGTTTACTTAATTCCAAAGATGTCACGAATTCAAGGTGATTCCTTTCGAATCGTTCATTTTTTAAGGAAACTATGACTGCTGGAGAGAGAGAGAGAGAGAGAGAGAGAGAGAGAGAGAGAGAGAGTGAGAGAGAGAGAGAGAGAGAGTAATGCCACCAGCGCATGCAGCGTTCAGTCATTGTATGGGAAAACTTCGACGTTCCTATTGAGTCATATTGTTCAGCTGTGTACGCCACTCAAACTCTTGACATAAACACGACTGGCATTGTTGCATCTCAACAGATGCTCAACGAAGTTTCTCTTTCCCGTATTCTGACACAATGCCAATTCTCTCTGCTAAAGTGACGTAAAACCTCAAGATTGCTTCCGCTTAATGTCTCCAGATTTCTCTCCGTATGAACAATGTCCTACATAGCAGGAAATTTCTTATTTCATTGCTCTCTTTTAATAGATACCGCCAACGGCGTTTACGATAACTGCAGTTGTAACGGCAAGTTATGGAACTAAATAAATCAATTACAATATCTAGTTAATTCAATCACTCGATCAAATATCCTCGTATGCTCGTAAATAGTGGGTACCATTTTTATTTTATAACTTTCAATGATTTGCATCTAAAACTATCATATACTTCATTTTGGCTGTAATCTTGTTTCAATTATAGCTGATTATTCTTAAAGACCAGAGCAAAATGTTTCCAAATAAAAACCTTGCATGTCTAAATGTGTAAATAAAAGATACAAATGTACGTGCTAAAGACGGCACTTCATGCAACCAAGCCCTCGGAATGATGTGGCTACTTCCTGACTCAATCTTGCAACTCAAATTAGGAAACCTTTATCATTATTCTTTCAGTTGAACAGCGGCTCCAAAAATGAAACCACCCAATAATCTCTGAGGACCCGAAAAAATTAATTAAGTATAACGTCTGCCATTCGAGCTTTGGGGCAAGAAACCAAGCTCCAACAACAAACCCAAGTCAAGTGGGTAGGACAAATGAATGGAGGCGCTCAAAATCCCAACACAATTCAATAAGACAGACATTGTGAGTTACTTTTTTCATATTTTGACATTCGCTCAACTTGAAAAGCATGAATCACGGGCAGGCATTCCGTCTAAGCTTATTACTTTCATTTCTCTTTTCACGATGATATATATATATATTATATATATTATATATCTATATATATATATATATATATATATATATATATATATATATATATATATATATCCCAAAGTAACCATTACATAGGAATTATTTTTACTTCAGTATTCTCATAAATACATCGTTATTCTCTATAATTCATATACGTTTTTTAGTATTCACAGGTCAATTTAATAACGTGCTGGCCTAGATAATTTATTATTTTCTAAGTTCCATCTTTCTTACCAAGAATTCAATTGTTATATGAATCCCGAGCTTTCATAAAAAAAAAATACATTTCCCACTCAATATATAACTATAACCTCTCGATATGAATTCACGTTATGCAATCGTATTCATATACAACAGTTGAACACTGGGCATAATATTAATTCCCGAAATATTCGTATTTCAGACGATACTTGCCAATACCCACAATACTTTACTGTCCATCATTTTAATCCAAAAATATTTCGGGACGAAATGTTTAATACCAAATTGGTACGATTTGGTTCCAATAATACCGTAATAGAGTAACCCCGCCCCCCCCCAAACCCCTTCGCAAACATCCACCGTGATGAAATTCGTCCCTAAACTGTCTGACACCTTATTTTTCCGAAATGTATTCCAATCCCGATTTTCCAGCTTTGCAATATCACCCGACATAGTCCTTCCACCTACAGCACCTGCTGGAACGCACATACGCACGTACACGTACATTTAAAGATTCTGTTAACATTTATCTGCTGTGAATAATTTACGGGTGAAAATGTTATCGGCTAAAAACAAATTATAATAATAATAATAACACCAAATCTGTGTTACGGTAGTGTTAACATTTATCTGCTGTGAATAATTTACAGGTGAAAATGTTATCAGTTTAATAATAATGATAATAATTACAATAATATAAATAATAATAATATTAACAGCACAAAATCTGGGTTACAATTGTGTTAACATTTATCTGCTGTGAATAATTTACAGGTGAAAAAGCTATCAGCTTAATAATAATAATAATAATAATAATAATAATAATAATAATAATAATAATAATAGTAATAGCACCAAATCTGTGGTACGATTGTGTTAATATTTATCTGTTGTGAATAATTTACAGGCGACTACGTTATCAGCTTAATAATAATAATAATAATAATAATAATCGTAATAATAATAATAATAATAATAATAATAATAATAATAATAATAACACCAAGTCTGGAGTATTCAACAGCTAATAAATTCTAGGATACAAGCAGTAATGTCATACTGAAGAGGTATAGAAGAATTTATTCCCGTATTTGAATAGAACATTATTTTTTCAAGCGGTATAATATATTTCTAAAGTGAATTCAAAATCACAACATAATTTTTTAAGGGGTATATTACACTTCAAAAGTGAATTCAAAATCACAACATCATTTTTTTCAAGCGGTATAATACATTTCTGAAGTGAATTCAAAATCACAACATAATTTTTTTCAAGCGGTATGATAAATTTCGAAAGCTAATTCAAAAGGAATTCAAAATCTCAAGTTCAAAAGGTTAGTTTAGTTGTTTTGGCGTTTCCATTCGATGTACTTGTTAGATCTCAGAAGAACTGATCGGAGGAACAAAAATACTTCTAAATTTTAATAGGTATGTGACTTAGGGTAAGCTGTATGCAAGAGCACGATTTCTGAATGACCTGTCATATTTTATAAAAGTAAAATATTTAGGTGTCCATCTAAGACTGGCTCGCTCGCTCTCTCTCTCTCTCTCAAAATGCCTACTAAGAAATAATGGAATAGGTATAAATGTCTATGCCATAACTAATACCATCGCTAAATCATTATAGTAATAATGATTAATTCTAATGTATCTTATCGGTATACGTTGTTGTTGAAGCGCTGCTACAACTGTATTATGACTATCGTCATTATTATTCATTATCATTAATATATAAGTTCTCCTGCAAGGAAGTTTGAATCATGAGTCTAATAGGAAACTTGGGGAAACACAAAACTGCCGAACATCTTTCCGTAAAAAAAAAATAAAAAAAAAAAAAAAAAAAAAAAAGTAAAAAATGCGCCGAAGTTTCTTCGGCTCAGTCGAGTTTTCTGTACAGCCTCTACAGCGTACATCACGGCCACTGAAAATAGATCTATCTTTCGGTGGTCTCGGTATAATGCTGTATGAGCCACGGCCCATGAAACTTTACCCATGGCCCTATGGTGGCCTATCCTATATCGTTGCCAGAAGCACAATTATGGCTAACTTTAACCTTAAATAAAATAAAAACTACTGAGGCTAGAGGGCTGCAATTTGGTACGTTTGATGATTGGGGGGTGGATGATCAACATACCAATTTGCAGCCCTCTAGCCTCAAAAGTTTTTAGGATATGAGGGCGGACAGAATAAAGTGCGGACGGACAGACAAAGCCGGCACAAAAGTTTTCTTTTACAGAAAAATAAAAGCTTGTAATTCAGTCATATTCTTGGTAGAAGGACAGGAACACGATCAAGAAAATGCTGAACATTTATAGGTTTCCACATTCTTCAAATGAACAAAAGAGAAAGAATGCTTCTTACGTCAATTCCAAAAGGAATTTGACATTCTCCCGGTTTAAATGTCGCTACTTTTTACGTAACTCGAATCGCGCGTCAGACAACTCGCTCTCCTCCACTTTTGGAATTTTCTTTCTTATATATAGGCGTCGGTGACTATGTTAGTGTGACGCCAGATGTCCTACAATTCGATCAATCAATCCTTTATATATATATATATATATATATATATATATATATATATATATATATATATATATATATATATATATACTGACGCGCCAGATGTCCTACAATTCGATCAATCAATCCTTTATATATATATATATATATATATATATATATATATATATATATATAATATATATATATGTGTATATTTATATATATGTATATATACATAGATTCGAAACGGTGATTCAGTGTACAATAACAACTCTAAAAAAATTAAATCAGGGGGCTGTCAGATTCTCGTTAGTATTCACTTAAAAAAATTCCTTTCACTTTTTTTTTTATTATGAAAACACAATTCAACCATAAACCGTTCTGTGTTGAACTTTCTTTTTCTCCAGGAACATGACCATGAAATCAGAGAACTTAAAAACTTTTACTTTCTGTTTTGTGGTGAATATAATCGGGGAAGTGTCTGACTTTGATATTTCCGTGTTCCATAAAGTTTACCATTACTATCATTTCTGTCATCATTACTGTTATTACTATTAGTAACGGTAGGAGTTTCGGAGAACTCTGTAATGTCGTTTTGATGACGGCAATAAACGGGGAGAATATTAGACGGCGTCAGATTTCTCCATTTTATTATCATCGCTTGACAGGAGTAAATATTCCCACAGAGCCAAGTCATCGATGACATTTCGCCCATAAGCTTTTGACAACCGCGGGTCCCCTTTCTCTCCCTCTCTGTAGTCTCGGGGTCAGTTCGCTCTCATAACAATCGTCGTGCCCGAACTGTCTTCATACCCCAATGCTCCCGCAATTTCGGTCTGTTAATGGTGCCCTGACTCTCTCTCACTCTCTCTCTCTCTCTCCCTCTGTGCCCGACCTACTCCACTAATCACAACCCCACTTTCACGCACGATTCATTGGCCTACCACCCACCATCCCTTCCTCCCTCCCCCAGCCTTCCAGAAATGCCACTCCAGAAATGCCACTACCATCACCCAACCACATATTCATAACCCCCTTACTCTCTCTCTCTCTCTCTCTTTGTACAGTTCTCTTCACCCATCCCTTTCACCCACTCTCACATCCATCGCTTTTTCTCTCACCAAACTGCCCAACTAAGTGTCTGTCTCACCCATCTTTTCATTCATTCTCACCCATCCACGTTATTTTTATCACATACCCCCTAAAAACATGACGTTTCTCTCACACACCCACCTCACCCATCCACAGGCTCTTCTCATTCACTCCCACCCATTCCATCACCCCTTTCTTTCACCCAATCCTTTAAACTCACCCTTCTCCCACTATCCACCCACCCCTCCTCCTTTCTCCCACTACCCACCCCATCTCCCAGTCCATCTCACCGTGGCAGGTGTCCGAATTACACATATCAGTACTTTGTACATTAATATGCAAGTGGCCAATCAATAGCGCGTTTGCATGCTTGCGTGCTTGCGCGTGCGCAAGTTACACCCTCTGACTCCACTCTTGCCATTTTGCGATGTTCTTACGCAGGCCAAAGTTTCTCTTTCATTTCAACAGATGGGGCTGAGAGGTATGGGGGGAGGAGTATTGTGGGAGTGGGGTAGGGGGGGGGGTCATGCCCCAGGAAGTGGGTAGGGAAGAGTATGCATGAAGTACCAACACGCCGCAGGGTACGTATTGCTAAACTGTCGCCATATGTTGAGAAGATTGCAAAATAAAATACTTCATCCGTCAAAAAACGTTCTTCAATCCTCCTTTACATTCTTTCAGCCTCAAAAAGGATGATGAATGTGTAGTTTACACATTGCTGTGCATTTTCAAGGGAACGATAACAGCCATATGCATTTCAGTCCCATTAATGTGAAACTATGGGAGGCTGGTTCCTATTAGAAATTTTTAGAGAGGTTGTAATGATACTTTCAAGCGAATTACGCCCTTTTCTTGGCTTTTTCGACATATATTGCTTTTTAAATATGAATATACGTATCTGTTTTCTTATGTTTATTATTTATCGCTTTCTCCCTCTTTTTTCTCTATTTCCAACAAGGGTATTTTATTTGTGAACGTCTTCTTAACAGGGTTAGGCCTTTTTGGTTGATTACATGAGAATGTTTACAATCTTGAATTTCGAGTCACTGGCCCTTGTGGCCTTGTTCCATATGAATAGTGTTAAGCTTCTGAATAATAATAATAATAATAATAATAATAATAATAATAATAATAATAATAATAATAATAATAATAATAATAATAATTTGAATTTTAGTATTAATAATATTTATTATGAAAATATACAGAATATTGATTTTAGGAATATATATTTACATGTACACCACTGTGGATTTCTTCACTAATAATAATAATAATAATAATAATAATAATAATAATAATAATAATAATAATAATAATAATAATAATAATAATAATGGCTGCATTTTACGAACTAATTCTATACTGAGTTTTTTCAATTCTTCTAATAATTCGCTTTTCCTGCACATCAATATTAGTCAATAACTGTCCAATGCAGAAGCGAATTATTATTAAAACTGAGAATACTCAGTATAAAATCAATTCGCAAACTGCAGCCATTTTATTCAGCAAAACTTGCCTCAAAGAGGATGTTCTTCCTTCGAATAATAATAATAATAATAATAATAATAATAATAATAATAATAATAATAATAATAATAATAATACTTTCATAATTAGTATCATTACTCTTGTCTCGGCAGGACCTATACAGTTGCACAGCACACTTGGACGACCAAGATTCATTAATAATTGTAATACGACGATTTCATATTATCCATGAGATTGAGAAACGGAGCTTCGTGCACAAGACTCGGGTATATTATTACCTTCATATGCGAAACTCAATTACTTAATTACCAGGTTAATATATTATAATTTTTTTCTCGTTGTTTTTGTATAAACAAAGTAAATTATCCATCAGATGATAGGTGCTTTTCAATTTTGAGTGCTAAGTAAATTAAGTGAACAGCTTTGTTTACAATAAGGAGCAGACTGCATCAGAATGCAATATATATATATCTATATATATACACACTTACTCGTATATATATATGTAATTTTACACGTGTATAATTATATATATACACACATATAACTATAGTTATATATATTGTGTATATATGTATATCTTATAATTATATATATGTATATGTGTATTATATATATATGTGTGTGAGCACTTTTTTTTCCTCTACATGCTTTTAGCCCTTGGAAGATCTTACTCAATAAAGCTTTGGCCTTCTTTTTCTCAGCAAGTATTTTTGGGATGAGGTCGCTAGTCGCGTGCTCTGATCGACAGATATTCAAGGGGAAAATGCTTCAACGGAATCTGTAATATCTTGGTGGTCACCCATACAAGTGAGTGCCAGACCCAGTATTGCTTAAATTCCCTGATTTGATAAACAGGGGTATAATGATCCCGTTGCTGCCAGCTTCTGTGTAGTATACATACATACATACATACGTACATGCATACACAAACACACACATTTATATATGAAGTGCATATGTACCAAAGTTCAAATTCCCAAGAGCAGTTTAGTTTAGCATAATGAAGTCCGCAGCTGCGACAGAGAGAGAGAGAGAGAGAGAGAGAGAGAGAGAGAGAGAGAGAGAGAGAGAGAGAGAGAGAGAGAGAGAGAGAGAAACTCATTATGCAAATCAAGTCCGATTGAAAAATCAATGCAAAAACTCACAAAGCGTCTTTTTTCCAGTGTGTTTCCTCGTTTGTAAAAAAAAAAAAGAAAAAAACTTTCCCCTACTTCTCCTCATTACCACACACCCATAATTCTTCAGACAATTCTCTCCTTCTCGAACAGCCATTTAATATTTTATTGGACATTTAAATTTATTTCGAGTTATTATAAGCATCAAGCATTTCTCCACATAATAACGTAAGGTTTAATATCAGACAGGAAGTGATAAGAGGGAATGCTTGCCAATTTTAAGAGAAACATTGAGGTCTGCTTGAATGTAGTCACAATAAACTATTGCAAAATAACTAAAGACAATAACAACAACAACAACAACAACAAGCAATAATAACTATAAAAACAACAACAGCAATAATAATTTGATAGAATTCAGAGTGAAATTCAAACCCCAACTCCAATCAAAACCACACTCGATCCACATCCGGATCCAAATCCAACTCAAAATGACCTCCACTTCCATGTTCCAAAATGGGCACCTTGTGGAATGGAATGCAATATAAAACTGAGGCCAAAGGCCCAA
Source organism: Macrobrachium rosenbergii (assembly GCA_039081455.1). NCBI lineage: Eukaryota > Metazoa > Arthropoda > Malacostraca > Decapoda > Palaemonidae > Macrobrachium > Macrobrachium rosenbergii. The sequence continues at coordinate 8,619 of JANJGK010008826.1, forward strand.
CGCTGGGACCTGTGAGGTCATTCATCGCTGAAAAGGGAAATTGACAGTAAGAAGGTTTGAAATGTGTAACAGAAGGAAAACCTCGCAATTGAAATATGAAACAACCGTTAGGAGAGGGTGGAAAGTAAGATGGAAGAAAGAGAATATGAACGGAGGTACAGTAAAAGGAAGGAAAGGGAGGAGACATCTTGTGGACAGACGTAGAACTAAAAGACAAAGAAACACACGGACCGGTGCATATTATAGCTTCCGCCTAACTTTATACACAACAGCAGGGAATTAACTTAACTTCATATACAACAAAAGGCAATTAACTAACGCAGAAAGCTAAACCACAACAACGAAAGCCTCCCCAGAAGCGACCACCACCATCACGTCGAACACGAGGAAAACCACTTAAGCAACAAATACCCATTTAGGCTGATCCGAAGTCGCCGCTGGGGATTACGTCGACTCCAGCATGTAAATGAAAGGTGTAAATTCTCCCCCAAAAGGTGTTTACATATTCAGAAAGGGTTAAAGGCGGAAGTGAACAGCGAGAGCCTTCACTTGCGCGAGGCTAATATGCGCTCTCTGGGTATTAGGGAGAAAGTTACATTTGCATAGCATGAAAGACAATGTCGTATGCTCAAAATTGTGTATCATGGAACAAATTCGTTCATTAGACGGCCGCACCTTTTCATTAGTATGTATGTACAGTGCATGCATATTAAATAAAAGTAACTATATGTGTGTATTTATGTATGTATGTGTATGTCATAGGGCGGGTGTCCACACATACACACACTATATATATATATATATATATATATATATATATATATATATATATATATATATATATATATATATATATATATCACTTGTTCTTTCCTGAATAAATAGCAATGATATATATATATACATACATATACTCGTGTGTAATATATATATATATATATATATATATTATATATATATATATATTATATATATATATGTATGTATTGTGTGTGGGTGTGTATGTGTATGTATGGATAACTTGTATGATTGTATACCTTAAAAAGAGCTTAGACAATAAAACAGCAATATCTAGTCTTAATCCCCCAAAGAAAAACTCAAGGTTCTTCTTGAAAAATGCGTCAAACATAGAGAATCCCTGAGAGATATAAAAAGACGACCATACGTCAATCATGAATTTGAATAAATAAAGAGACAAAAAATCCTTGACAGATTTCTGGAACTTCAGAAATAACACTTTCATGGAGTCGTATCTTATCTAATCTACCTATGAAATGCAACAACCTCACATTGCATAAATTAAGGCAGACGTTGATTTAGGGGCATAAGGAATGTAATGAGGCCTTTCTGTACACAAGACACCGACGAATTGATTCTGAAATGAGCAACATCATTGCTATTTATTCAGAAAAGAACAATTGATGACGTGCCGTCAGGGATAATCAAATATGTATTTAAATACGTGAACAAAGCGAATAAACGCCTATGTATATGTATAAATATATACATATACATTGTATATTATATATATATATATATATATATATATATATATATATATATATATATATATATATATATGTCTGTATATATCTACAGATCTATATAGATATATATATATATAATATGTGTGTATATATCCATAAATAAATTATATATATATATATATATATATATATATATATATATATATATATATATATATATACTCACTTCTTACAGTCTTCGCTTTAACTAAAACATACAAACCATCCACAGCTACAAAAAAAAAAAAAAAAAAAAAAAAAAAAAAAAAACTGACCTGAAAAGCTCTCATACATATATAAAAAGATAACCACGACTGAATGAGCGGCCTAAACCCACCTCCGCTAAACTCCGAATTGTGCGGAATACGGCCCAAATCAACCTCCAACCGCGCAATAAAAATGAAAGTCCCGTACTACCTCTCCTACTCAGCTCGAGGATTCCAGAATGCCGGAAATCTACTGTGAAAGCAAACAGGTGGGCCTAATTGACACACGGGGCCATATTTGGACACTGGAGATCTCTTTGGCGGCGAGACAATTCGAATGCCTCAGCGGCCGGAACCCGGAAGATGACGAAAGAGAAACCTTCCCTGAGGTCATATTGAAATGTATTTGTTTCTGTGACTGGTGCGCTGGTTGAACTGTTTTGTTTTAATGGGCGAATGAAAAAGGGGTAAACAAATCTGTAATAGTTTACAAAATGTTTCTACAACTTTCACTACCGCTGGTATTACCATTAAAATGAAGCTTGACACATACAAAAAGATGTATAAATGATTGTATAAATAAATAAAAGGCTACTTTTGCTAAAGCCACTACTAATTCTATTACTTCTATTCACTCTGTTAAATAACCTTTGAATAAATTTTTGCTTCAGTACAGAGACGTCGTTTTCAACTGGCTTTTGTTTACTGATGAACTTTCACTTCATAACATCGGCATCAACTAACCAAATAGAAAAATTATATAAAAAATTAAACAACGTACCAACATATATATCATTACAAAGAGTGCTAAGAAATTTACAATCTCGCGAAAAACAGATTGTGTAATAAAAATCCACAATTATATAGTAAACTATATTGTTTACTATATCATTGTGGTTTTTTTTCACAAATTACAAAGAGTGTTAATAAACTATTTCTACAATGTTATACACCAGTAAGCTGACACTACAATTCTCTGAACGCATTTGTGTTAAATATGTGTATCCATGTATATTTCTGTAACACCGATAGCCTACAGTTAATGAACTCAACGTAAGATCTGCCTCTGTACACAACAGGTCTGTACCTAAATATGCAGAACTGAAGGTACTCTATTACAGTAATTTTTATGTTATTTTGATGATAGTTATAAATCTATGCACTTATCGTCAACGATACGTTAGAAAAGACTAAGGGCAAGGCGTGAGAAGCTTGAAAGTAACAAGGAAAAGGCATAAGAAGCTTGAAAGTAACAAGGAAAAGGCATAAGAAGCTTGAAAGTAACAAGGGAAAGGCATAAGAAGCTTGAAAGTAACAAGGAAAAGGCATAAGAAGCTTGAAAGTAATAAGGGCAAGGCATAAGAAGCTTGAAACTAACAAGGGCAAGGCATAAGAAGCTTGAAAGTATCAAGGAAAAGGCATAAGAAGCTTGAAATTAACAAGGGCAAGGCATAAGAAGCTTGAAAGTAACAAGGGAAAGGCATAAGAAGCTTGAAAGTAACAAGGAAAAGGCATAAGAAGCTTGAAAGTAATAAGGGCAAGGCATAAGAAGCTTGGAAGTAACAAGGAAAAGGCATAAGAAGCTTGAAAGTAACAAGGAAAAGGCATAAGAAGCTTGAAAGTAACAAGGGCAAGGCATAAAAAGCTTGAAAGTAACAAGGGAAAGGCATAAGAAGCTTGAAAGTAACAAGGAAAAGGTATAAGAAGCTTGAAAGTAACAAGGGCAAGGCATAAGAAGCTTGAAAGTAACAAGGGCAAGGCATAAAAAGCTTGAAAGTAACAAGGGAAAGGCATAAGAAGCTTGAAAGTAACAAGGAAAAGGCATAAGAAGCTTGAAAGTAACAAGGGAAAGGCATAAGAAGCTTGAAAGTAACAAGGGCAAGGCATAAAAAGCTTGAAAATAACAAGGGAAAGGCATAAGAAGCTTGAAAGTAACAAGGAAAAGGCATAAGAAGCTTGAAAGTAACAAGGGCAAGGCATAAGAAGCTTGAAAGTAACAAGGAAAAGGTATAAGAAGCTTGAAAGTAACAAGGGCAAGGCATAAGAAGCTTGAAAGTAACAAGGGCAAGGCATAAGAAGCTTGAAAGTAACAAGGAAAAGGCATAAGAAGCTTGAAAGTAACAAGGGCAAGGCATAAGAAGCTTGAAAGTAACAAGGGCAAGGCATAAGAAGCTTAAAAGTAACAAGGGCAAGGCATAAGAAGCTTGGAAGTAACAAGGAAAAGGCATACGAAGCTTGAAAGTAACAAGGAAAAGGCATAAGAAGCTTGAAAGTAACACGGGCAAGGCATAAGAAGCTTGAAAGTAACAAGGAAAAGGCATACGAAGCTTGAAAGTAACAAGGAAAAGGCATAAGAAGCTTGAAAGTAACAAGGAAAAGGCATAAGAAGCTTGAAAGTAACAAGGGCAAGGCATAAGAAGCTTGAAAGTAACAAGGAAAAGGCATAAGAAGCTTGAAAGTAACAAGGAAAAGGCATAAGAAGCTTGAAAGTAACAAGGGCAAGGCATAAGAAGCTTGGAAGTAACAAGGGCAAGGCATAAGAAGCTTGAAAGTAACAAGGGAAAGGCATAAGAAGCTTGAAAGTAACAAGGAAAAGGCATAAGAAGCTTGAAAGTAACAAGGGAAAGGCATAAGAAGCTTGAAAGTAACAAGGAAAAGGCATAAGAAGCTTGAAAGTAACAAGGGAAAGGCATAAGAAGCTTGAAAGTAACAAGGAAAAGGCATAAGAAGCTTGAAAGTAACAGGGGAAAGGCATAAGAAGCTTGAAAGTAACAGGGGCAAGGCATAAGAAGCTTGAAAGTAACAAGGGCAAGGCATAAGAAGCTTGAAAGCAACATCAAAGCTTCTCTAAAAGTCAAAAAGCAATACAGAAAGCAAGAGACTCCACAGTTACAGCTAACTGAACAAATAGATAGATCCTTGGTTCGTCAGACTTCAGCAGAAGGGACGTATCAAGTTTCAAGGAAGACCGTCTACATGAGACGGTGTGTGTGGACAGATCAGGCAGCTTTAAGCAGACAGACTGTGAGAGAGAGAGAGAGAGAGAGAGAGAGAGAGAGAGAGAAAGAGAGAGAGAGAGAGAGAGAGACCACGTTTCATAATCACAATTCAATCCGCGTCACACGATCCACTTGCGAGTCTCCTCCACCAAGGAAGAAACTATTAGCACACAAAAGATGACGCAGGTGTGCACACGCATAAACTCGCAACAGACGCACGCACGCACACACACACACACAACTACGTCTCAATGTTACTTTAAGGCGATGACGGAAACGTAAACACCAAACGTAATCATTATTCGTCGGGAAACAAACGGCTCCTGATTCGGAGTGTTGTGGTAGCAGCGACGCATGAATTCAAATTAGGAACAAACGCATCGTTTTCTGATGTAGTCGGAGGCATTTACATTGGTAATAGCCCACCCCCCCCACACACACATATACACACACACACACACAAGCGTAGAAGTCAGGTAAGATCGTTTCTGTAGTCACCTGCCACATTCACTATTTACACAATGGAGAGTCTTTACCTTTCATAGGCTCGGGTTTGTGAAATCAACCCAAACGGCTAGATTGCAAATGGCCAAATGGTGACATTCTTATAAAGATGGAGAATATCTCTTTATACTTTCTATAATTATATGCCTTTAGCGTTTAAGTAGCTCATTTATATCAGCATATTAATGTACGTTATATACGTGTTCTTTAAATACTGTCCATACACATCATTGCGTATAAACGAATGAAATCTTGCCAGTATACAACAAATCACTTTGAAGCTGAAGTGAATCAAGGTCTTATCTTTAACGCCTCTTAACGCCGGTTTAAGCAAAACAACATGTTCGCATTTACTCTCTACCTCCGTAAAACGGCTGGTTTAAGAAAAAACCTAAAACGACTGCCAAACACTCTTCTTCATAAACACTCCTTTTTCGCAGCCCTGAGATACGAGACATAACAGCCCATCCGCGGCGGATGAAACCGATGCATTAATTGAGGAATGAGTAGCAATCCTCAGGTGGAAAAGCAAAACGTGGAGAGCAAAAAACTCGAGTGAAATATTGCAGCAGAACTGACGTCTCTTCGGAGGCAGATATGTGGCGTTTTTTCTCCGGGGATATTTTCGTTGGGGACAGACTCGCAACTGAAAGGTTGTCAAGTATATTAGTTGGTTTTTGCATTCGTTTTATTCCTCTCTCTCTCTCTCTCTCTCTCTCTCTCTCTCTCTCTCTCTCTCTCTCTTCATCAAGCTTTGCTTTATTTCGACATGAGGTTTTGCTTGTTGTCTCGGCATATTATGTCTTTTATCATCCTCCTCTACGTGTCTTGAATGCCATCTTGGCGTGTAAGGGATAGATTACTGTTTCTCACGAATTGCAGATTACCGTGGATGGCTCTTTCTGTTTCACAAACATATATGAATACATACACACATACATATATATACAAATGCATACATATATATATATGTATACATACATATACATATGTATGTATGTATATATATATATACAAATAAATTTCTGACTCATATCAGGATCGAACCCAGGTCTTTCGCATGAAAGACGAGGGCGCCTGGTTGGCAGCGCTCTGGTCTTTCATTTGAAAGACCTGGGTTCGATCCTGATGTGAGTCAGAAATTTAT
>JANJGK010008826.1:20000-24722 GCA_039081455.1 Macrobrachium rosenbergii
CTAAATACCTGTGTCAAAATCTCTCCCCTAACACTTCCTGATCTCGAAAGTATTAACGGAGTCGGGCTGAGGAAGGCGTGAAAACTCGTGCAGAATGATGCAATCCTCTAAACTAGCTCAGGGGGGACTTAACGTCTTTGGCAAAACGTGGGAATGATGTAAACAGCTGAGAATCTGACGGAGGGAAACTTTTAAATCTGTAGGGTATGGAAGGTACGTGGCCAGGGTGGATACCACCTAGGGCATGAAATAGGGTCAATCCGCGCTAGATACCCGTAAAAATAATCACACCGTGTGATATTAATCTTAAATATTTGGCTCATGTAATCTAAAATTAAATCGTATATTATGAAATAGGGGTCAATTTGCGCTGGATACCCGTAAAAATAATCACACCGTGTGATATTAATCTTAAATCATTTAGTTTCATACAATCTACAATTAAATAGTATATTATTAATTTAAAATATTTCATTGACCTGCAATTAATCATGGACTATTTACACCTGACCTACATGATATTCGACGATACTTCACACGACCAAGATGTTTTCCTCTGGCAATCCCCACGGCTCAAACTAATGAAGATTCATTCTTAATATCATTTATTCATCATTCAATAAATATTATTCTAACACAAACTGAAAGTGTCCTAAAATTTATTCTACACCACTTACTCCGCATGACCCAACCCAAAAGCAGAATGAACTACTCTACAATAACCTATAATAATATCGTTTACAGCTAGTAACGACACCAAAGTTGCTCTTATTTTTCTTTAATAAATAATAATAATAATCATCAGTAAAAATCTCTTAAATGCTCTCAGTTGCTAACTTGAAAACTCATTACAGTTTAATTTGTAGCTACTTAAGCCTTTTAAAACCATTTGCCATTCATTACCAAAGCAAAAATCTGTAAAATTCCTTAACTAGTGGCTCACAGAGTCTAACAAGGAATACACACCGCACATATATACATATATATACATATGTATATGTATATATATGATGTACATACACTTGTGTGTACACATATGAGAGAGAGAGAAGAGAGAGAAGAGTAGAGAGAGAGAGAGAGAGAGAGAGGAGAGAGAGAGGAGAGGAGACGAGAGAGAGAGAGAAGACTTAACGGATGAAATAGTACTCTACAGTGAAAGAGTCTACTGAATGATTCAGTTGCAAAATCATTTCTTAGCAGCGATAACAGTGAAAGGGAAGAAAAAACTGATAATCAACATAATTCTATTTCGGTCACCACCCTGAACTTACTCTCCCGTCCGCACATCACACATGGGAATTCTAAATCCGTGTCGGTAAGAGTTTATGAAAATTTTCACGCCTTGGCGCAAGCACTTCCCTAAACATATGAACGCCATTACGCATCTGGGTTGAATGTTTCGTTATTATCCGGCATCAATAACCTAGATGATGTCACGCCAGTTTTAGTAACCATACAGCAATCAATCAATCGTTATTTCTCGTATGAAAAAAATTCAAAATAATATGTTTTCTTCGACAGCAAAGAATATCGGTCCGTATACTGAGTACTATCGTCATTACGTAAAAGAGAAGAGATGAATTATTCTCACTTTTAGTAAAGGACGCCAGACAACTCACACACAAATGCACACACAGATGCACAAACACGTGCACACACACATACACAGAAAAAAGTACGGCTACAGCTGTGTTTAGTATCAATTAATGGGATGACGAAGCTTTCATTTTTCTGTCCAGGCTGTTAAATAACTCAATTTCTGATAAAACGTCAAAATTATCTGTAAAAAACTACCAAAAATGAAACAGGAGATATCAAATCGTCTCAGAAAAACGGAAATTACCTCAGAGTAAAAAAAAAAAAAAATTTTAAATATATGTACGCGTATTAGTATGAAATCTATGCAGGAACAAACTCTAAAAAAAAAAAAAAAAAAAAAACCGGCCAAATAGTGCCAAACGACCGACACATCTGACGATCAAGAGATTACTCCTAATGAATATTCCGTGCAACACCTGCCAAGCCACCCCCTCCAATATATTCATACCCGATTTCAGAAGTTTCGAAACTATGCTTCCTTTTTAGTCCCTCATACTGTGGAAGATGCTGCATGCCTTTGCTTTTCATGGTTATTTAATTGTTCTCTTCATACCATGGATCCTTATTATCCTTTCAAATTACTTACAAACTTTTCATTAGAGCTCTTTTTGGTAAAGGAACCTTCCTGGAATGTTGAGACGCGCGTACGCCAGCACACGTTGACACAAACACACACACACACACAATTACACTTATATATATATATATATATATATATATATATATATATATATATATATATACTTACTGTATATACATACACACATATACATATATAAATATATACACACACACACACACACACACACACACACACACACATATATATATATATATATATATATATATATATATACGTTAAAACCAACAGAGCAAGGTTGTATGAAATTCTGTATACACAAAACACACACACAAACATATATATATATATATATATATATATATATATATATATATATATATATATATATATATATATATTATATTTATGTATATAATATATATATACTGTATATATACATAAATACACAACCACGAAAGTTCATTGCCCTAGCTCCTTAATAATAAATACTAACGCTGACATAATTCCTCTCCAACATCACATCACAGTAAAAAAAAAAAAAAAAAAAAAAAAACATCAAACATCAACTCACACACACACACACACAAAAGAGGAAACGACATCGCCATTTCTCTGATCCTACGAAACGCAAACACCTCATGCACCACCAAAGCGTTCGCTAATTTATTCTTTCGCGAACAACAAAGACAAAACACGAAACGTAAACAGAGACACAGGGACGCTGCGCGACAACAGACCACAGGCGACCCTGTCTGTGGCGGACGATGTTTCTGGTCATGTGATGCAACTCTATCACTCCAGAAAGAACAGGTTCCAGATATGTTGAAACTGTCGGTGGTTGGCAGATGTCTTCTCTGCATATATCAGCATAACCAGGAGGCCCTCGCCCCCCACCCTTTACTCTTCCCTGCCCCCAGGAACCGGCCACCCCCCAAAACATGCTTGCTTGCTTCTTTTACTTCTTCATTTCTGTTTCTCGAATTACTTATTTTAACGAAGTACAGGCAAATGGAATGACCAAACCAATACTTTTTATTTTCAGTACAGAATAATATTTACAATATCGACAGAATGTAATGTCGGCTGTAGGGTCTTATGTTACCTTGAACATTCTCTAAAGGTTTTGAAACTTTTTCCTTTTACTTTCTACACATACATAGATCGCAGGCTTGGCGAACCCAATGCCCGTTCTTAGCCCAGACTTGAAGAAAAGAACTTAGAGATGATAAAGGAAAATGACAGGGATTCGATAGATTTGGCTTTCGAGGACGGAATGTTATATGTAAGGGAAAACGGATGCAAGATGAGAATAACAAAGCTTAACAACCTAGGGTAACAAGATCGCAAACTCAAGATTCAACCAGTCGGACCAATCCTGTATTCTCACTCCAAAAATAGTCTTTCAAAGGCGAACTGCATTCACGGCTCTTGGTTACTATGGTCAACCTTCCCGTCCAGGTTTCTACGAGGACAGAGTACAGACAATAAACAGATACATCGTAAATAAAGTTTCTGGAACTATTTGCCTGAGTTTAAAACTCAAGCGGAACTCGATAGCTTTTGAGAAAAGCCCTCTGAACAATGTAAAGAGGTTTGATTCATAAGTTTTTTTTTTATTTTAATGTTAACCTTTCAAACAGACGGCTTGTTTTTTTTCTAAACTCTCTCATACAGTGGACCACCTATATATTTAATCAGTAACGGAATCAGGTTATATATATATATATATATATATATATATATATAATATATATATATGTATATATATATATATATATATATATATATATGTATATATATATATATATATATATATATATATATATATATATATATATATATATATTAAATATATAGGTGGTCCAACGTGTATGGGAGAGTGTAGGAAAAAAAAGCAGTCTGTTAGAAAGGTTAACATTAAAATAAAAGAAAACTTACGAAATCAAACTTCTTTATATATATATATACACATATATATATATACATATATATATATATATATATATATATATATATATATATATATATATATATATATATATATATATAGTGTTTGCGTGCGTGCATGATTTATACGTGAAGATTCACTTCCCCAAACGACAGTGTCTGGACAATATGTAGACGACAAATCCATTCAGAATTCCTCTTACTACCTCACGCCCTCCCCTCATCAATCATTCCCCTTCAACTGAGCAACATCTTGTAATGTTAAACCTCCCCTTCCAGCGCTGTACGAGGACCCACTGCCCTGTAATATTACACTGGTTTTCCCTAAATCAATGTCGGCAAGCTTACTCAGTATCAGGAAAATCCTATTATATATATTTATATATATACATAAACATTTGTGTGTATACATATATAAAATATATGTATATATACATATATATACATAAATATGTAGATATGTGTATTCATATATAAAATATGTATATATATGCATACATATAAAATATATGTATATATAAGTATACGTATATATATATATATATACATATATAAATATATATACATATATATAATTTATATATATAAGTCAA
>JANJGK010008827.1:0-5000 GCA_039081455.1 Macrobrachium rosenbergii
TATGTCACAGACATGTTGAAAACAAGTCTTCGACCGGATGTGGAGAGCGCATCTTTAACCAATGCTGGTTAATCCTATGAAGCGCTGGTTGGGGTTGCCAATAAGTCGTTAACTTGTATTCAGCCTTTTCGTGATATGTGTACGATAAGTTGCCTACGTGTTTATGACATGTTGCACTGTAGTGTTGACGCTTCATGGACGCCTTTACTTGATTCTCACTGTGGAGATAGATAAGGAAGTTATAGTGGTTGCAGTAGGTGTAGTATTTGTTGTAGGCTATGGATAGAACTGGATTGATGCCTAGAAAGTGTCTGTTTGTGATCAGACATTCAAACCTTTTTGCTCCTTTTAATCTACCGTTTATCCATACGCCCCTCCTGGACACTTACACTCTGCACAGAGCATCGGATACAAGTGGTAGGATATGAACAGAACTGGATTGAATAATAATGATGCTCAGAAAAAGTGTCTATTTGTGATCAGACATTCAAACCTTTTGCTACTTTTAATATACCTTTTTTTCCAACCACCTCTCTTGGCACATCCGTCTCCACAAGGCATCAGATACAAAAGATGGCAGCATAAAATTCTGCAAAAGAGCCCCCCCCGTTATCTTTGATCAACAACCGACTCATGTCTTTTTACATCCCTTAACTGTAGTAAATTTTGCTCGAGGCTGGCAGCAATTAGCCGGAATTCTCTCGTCGACTGCTGTGAGATCCTACGAAAGCGATCTCTCTCTCTCTCTCTCTCTCTCTCTCTCTCTCTCTCTCTCTCTCTCTCTCTCTCTCTCTCTCTCTCTCTCTCTCCTTTTTTCTCTGGTCTTTATCCTCTTCTCCATTATTGTTTCGCCACTCCCCGAGCAATGGAGGAAGGTACTTACTTCCCTGTCCCGGGTTAGAGTTCCTCTTACTTTCCTCTTACTCTCCCTCTTGTTCTCCTTTGTTCAGCGACTGAGGCAGAACAAAAGCCCTCCTCCTTTAACTGGGAGAGTAGCAGCATGAATAGAACGGAATAAATCCCCCACGAATGTATATAAATCCTCTTGAACAAATCCTCCTTACGGTGATGAGCCTTGCCCGTGGACGATATTGTGGCCTGACTTAATATTTGTAAGAGGATCAGTGCCTCTTTTTTTTTTATAAAGTTTTTAATTTTTTATTTACCTTTCTTTTGAATATATTTATATATATATATATATATATATATATATAATATATATATATATATATATACACACATACATACACACATACATACACACATATATATATATATATATATATATATATATATATATATATATATATATATTCTTTTTAACGCCACGCCCCTTTCGAAGGGATTTGCTTGACTGCAGGAAAGGATTTGTTTCAGGACGAGTTTAGACAAACAATTCCTGACTTTGAATAGCTTGTTCATTTCCCATTATTTGCTGTGAATGATTTCAGTACAGCTTTGGACGGATTTTTATAGTCCACAAGTATTTAGGTTTGTTCCGTTTCCTGATTTTTGGGATGAGGTTGCTAGCCCCATGCGTCTGTCCACCTTACTTGGGATCACCACAGTCGATTAAGTACCCGGTACATAATTCACTGTTTAAGGAAACGAAGCATGGTGTAAAAATTCAACATATCGGGAATCGAAATCTGGACGGGTTCCCACACGTACATGCATACATACACACATATATACATATACATATGTGTGCATATATAAATTATATATATATATATATATAATATATATATATATATATATATATATATGTATATATATATATATATATATATATATATATATATATATATATAGGTAGATAGATAGATAGATAGATAGGTATAAATAATGGACATTTGTGACTTAGTCTGTGCAAGCACAAAACCTCACTTATGAATTAGTGATAAAACGTATGAATAAATGTGCGCATTAATATACTGGACATAGTTTCTGTTTGACTAGGTCTGTTTTCCACTTTCATCTGTTTTATAGGTGTTATAAATTTCCTGTCTTCCCATTCCTGTTGCTGAGAGATATACGAATTGGCCTTCCTTACGATGGCTTCCGTAAACAAAGTCTTAAACTTTGAAGCTTGTTAGAGTTTTGGGAGATCCGATTCCAAGGTCAAAAAAGAATTTTTTCACGCCTCAAGTTTTGGATTTTTCAGAGGAAACAGCAGAGAGAGAGAGAGAGAGAGCTATGATATTATTTTGCCCTTATGTGAATATAACATTTCCTTGGCTTTGAACATTGGTTTTCCACTTTACGTACGATGAGAGAGAGAGAGAGAGAGAGAGAGAGAGAGAGAGAGAGGAGAGAGAGAGAGAGAGAGAGAGAGAGAGGGAGCTGCGAGAATTAGAGTTTACTTGTATTTTTGTACGACGAGAGAAAGGGACCATTAGGATTTGCTTGTATTTTTGTATGACTAGAGAAAGGGACAATTAGGATTTACTTGCATTTTTGTACGACGAGACAAAGGGACCATTAGGATTTGCTTGTATTTTTGTATGACTAGAGAAAGGGACAATTAGGATTTACTTGCATTTTTGTACGACGAGAGAAAGGGACCATTAGGATTTGCTTGTATTTTTGTATGACTAGAGAAAGGGACAATTAGGATTTACTTGCATTTTTGTACGACGGGAGAAAGGGACAATTAGGATTTACTTGTATTTTTGTACGACGAGAGAAAGACAAAATTAGGATTTACTTGTATTTTTGTACGACGAGAAACAGGAAAATAGGATTTACTTGTATTTTTGTACGATGAGAGAAAGACAAAATTAGGATTTACTTGTATTTTTGTACGACGATAAACAGGAAAAATAGGATTTACTTGTATTTTTGTACATATGAGAGAAAGACAAATTTAGGATTTATTTGTATTTTCTACGACGAGAAACATAAAATTAGGATTTACTTGTATTTTTGTACGATTAGAGAAAGACAAAATTAGGATTTACTTGTATTTTTGTACGACGAGAGAAAGACAAAAGTAGGATTTACTTGTATTTTTGTACGACGAGAGAGAGCGAGAATTAGGATTTATTTGTATTTTTGTACGATGAGAAAGAGCGAGAACTAGGATTTACTTGTGATTTACTTGTATTTTAGTACGACGAAAGAAACGGAAAATTAGGATTTACTTGTGTTTTTATAGTCCAGATTTCAGTTAACATGATTCTTGATGTTGTAGTCCTCTTTTGTATGACCAATTGTTGGGCCAGACTTTCTTTTCGTTGGTCAAACTTTTCTTTTTTTTAAGAATCGTGGTTTTATTCGCTTAAATCAAGTTCCTCTCTTTCGTCTAAACCAGGTTTTTCCCAGTGTCCTTATAAAAGCGTTTTCTTCTCCCAAGTAAAGTATTTTTAACGTTCTATTTACTATCGTCGACTGTCTTTTCTCGCTATTTCCACGCCACCATTATCATTGGCAGACATCAGTCACCCGTCTTCCACCACATCTTGTTCTCCGACTGTTCAAACTAGCTGTTGTTTTCTCCGCCTCTCTTCTTGACATTTACAATCACTTCTTGACGCAAACACTTCCAACAAGTAGGGAACAATGTGGACTGCCAATAACTAGTGATATGAAATCTGCAGATGCCCGTGAAATTTTTATCATATATATTTTTAAGTGGGCGGGTGGCATTCTCCCGAGATGTAACCGAGTACCGAGACCTTTTCCCTGGAAAAAAAACTGGACGCCATTTCTTAAAAACTAACCATAGAATTTTCCTTGAAAATAATCTCAGTATGTGTCCCACACCCAAATCACATAGGAGCAGTTACGACACTTAACCTGACCTAACCTAACCTAGGGGCATGGCCCAAAAAAAAACCGGGGCTGGTGCAATACTAGCATACATCTCAAGAATTGCTGGCGGGACCAAAAGCATTCTTGTACCACTCGTATCGACTCCTGAGTGATCATACTTCATCACAAACAGCAAATGTATAATTCCACTTACGCTTTCCTTACCTGACAGGTGGAATAATGGCGTTCGTAATTAAAGGGACAACAAAGCAGGTCCTCTTTTTCGTGGGTTCGATCGTCGCTGGAGCGTTTCGTGCCGAATATATTTCGTGATTGTCTCGAAATTATTAGCCTATTATTTTCCCACGTTCCTTATGTGAAACCGTGTCGTCAGTGCACCTCATGCGGTGCACTGTAGGCATTACTTAAGGTTCTTTGAAGCGTGCCTTCGGCCCCTAGCTGCAACCCCTTGCGTTCCTTTTACTGTACCTCCGTTCATATTCTCTTTCTTCCATCTTATCTTACTTTCCACCCTCTCTAACAATTGATTCATAGTGCAACTGAGAGGTTTTCCTCCAGTTACATCTTTCAAACTTTTACTGTCAATTTGCGTTTCAGATCTGAATGGCCTCATCGGTCCCAGTGCTTGGCCTTTAGCCTAAATTCTACAGTATATTCAATTCATCAGCTTATTTGGAGAGAAATGGAGCGAATATGTGTTTGTGCAAGACAAAAAAGACGATGTATGCATCGTTGCATAGTGTGAAAGAGTGTTCCATTTATTGCCATATTTCAGGGCGCAGTGTGTGCGAGTCAGTGACTGACAGAAAGAGAGAGAGAGAGAGACAATACTTCGGAACATGAAACGTGAATGATGTTTGTAAATATATTTAATCATAAACTTTGATGTCATAGAGAGAGAGAGAGAGAGAGAGAGAGAGAGAGAGAGAGAGAGAGAGAGAGAGAGAGAAAGAGAGAGAGAATACTTCGCAACATGAAACGTTAATGATGTTTGTAAATATATTTAATCATAAACTTTGATGTCAGAGGAGAGAGAGAGAGAGAGAGAGAGAGAGAGAGAGAGAGAGAGAGAGAGAGAGAGAGAGAGTACTTCGGAACATGAAACGTGAATGATGTTTGTAAATATATTTAATAATAAGCTTTGATGTCATATAGAGAGAGAGAGAGAGAGAATATTTCGGGACATCAAACATGAATGATGTTTGTTAAATATATTTAATCAT
>JANJGK010008827.1:10000-15000 GCA_039081455.1 Macrobrachium rosenbergii
TATAATATTATTATTATTAAATTTTGGTAGATGAAGCATATTCACATAGAACAAGCACACAGGGGCCATGGACTTAACATTCAAGCTTCCAAAGAATGTTGGTTTCAACCTCCCACCGCAGACCCCGCACTGCAGCAGTAACTGATCATGATACAAAGCCAGTGATTTTTTCATCGCCTTAATATTCACCACAGCGATGAAGTTTTGCCAAAACTCATGCAATTACAGTATTTCGTAAGCTTGTAACTTTTGCTTGCTTAGTGATCATGAACTGCTGGTGATCTAAATTGGCATTATAACGTATGTGAGATTCTTTCTTTGCTTGTAATACTGACGATTGTCTTTTAAGCTCTTCCAATCGCAGAGGTCATTCGTATCCTCCACTCTCCTACCAAAACTGTACCCTCTACTCTCCTACTAAAACCGTACCATCCACTCTAATACCAAAACCGTACTCTCCACTCTCCTACCAAAACCGTACCATCCACTCTCCCACCAAAACCGTACCATCCACTCTCTTACCAAAACCGTACCCTCTACTCTCCTACTAAACCTTACCCTCTACTCTCCTACCAAAACCGTACCATCCACTCTAATACCAAAACTGTACTCTCCACTCTCCTACCCAAACCGTACCATCCACTCTCCCACCAAAACCGTACCATCCACTCTCCTACCAAAACCGTACCCTCTACTCTCCTACCAAAACCTTACCCTCTACTCTCCTACCAAAACCGTACCCTCTACTCTCCTACCAAAACCGTACCATCCACTCTAATACCAAAACCGTACCCTCTACTCTCCTACCAAAACCTTACCCTCTACTCTCCTACCAAAACCGTACCATCCACTCTAATACCAAAACCGTACCCTCCACTCTCCTACCAAAACTGTACCATCCATTCTCCTACCAAAACCGTACCCTCCTCTACTCTCCTACAAGAATCATTCCGTTTTTTACTTGTTGCTGTGCCTCTGAATTCAAGAACAGGTTATCGTGTTCAGAAACTTGATTCCCGGCCATAATATTGATGAAGGTAGATTTAGATCTTTCCTTGTAAAAACGCCTATTACTTAGAGGCCGATGGGAGGTGAAAGGTTTATCGCTGAGCCACTTTTCTACAGACAGTTTTCACATTGGACCCTTAATTTTATGCTTATTTTCAGTTAGTAGTAGGTAAAAGGCACGAAAGAAAGTAGCTAGAGAAAGGAGAGAAAAATCATGAAAAAGCGTGAGCAGGAAAATCATTGAGTTGTTAAAAACTTAGGAAAAATTATTTAAAAGAAAGTGCTGTGACGACAAAGCTTGCAGTTAAAAATAATATCAAATTATTGTAAATATCCGTAATTGTCCAGTTGGTTAAGTAAAAAAAGTTGAAAAAATATGAAAATAAAAGTGGTTTCAAAAAGAAAACATCGACTTGAAACTAACAACTTTCATCAGTTAAGGATAAATATCCAGAATTATCCAGTTCAGTGATAGGCAAATTGACTGAGAATCTTAAGTGAAGTTCATGCACGTGCCAGTAACATCTTCATCACCCCACTGATATATCTTATTTATTTATCTAGAATGAGAGAGAGAGAGAGAGAGAGAGAGAGAGAGAGAGAGAGAGAGAGAGAGAGAGAGAGAGATGACAGCATCCCCTGCCCTGCTTTGAGGACGCATATAGCTTCCGCCAACCGAAATCTGTTGCTTCCAACGAGGTTATTTTTGTCCGGCTGCACATTCGAGTCACTGCCTTTTATGCAACAGTTGATCCCCGGCAGAATTTCCTGTGCTCGACAACCACACAGCCAAATCAAATAAATAAATCGATATGTACGGGTTCTGCATTCCCTTTGATGAACGCATATTTCGCATGATACTTCTGTGTCTGGCTTCTGCAGAGTTTGTCCTGGGAAAATTTATATCACTGAAATGTATACATGTACACACAGATATATATATATATATATATATATATATATATATATATATGTATATATATATATATATATATATATATATATATATATATATATATTATATATATATATATATATATATATATATATATATATATATATATATTATATATATATATATATGTGTGTGTATACCTATATCATATAAGTGTTGCTTTTCTATTATTTTGAATATTAAGCCATAAATACCTCTTAAAAATCGAATTCATTTTACCTCCGAAGAGCTTACACCAATATATATATATATATATATATATATATATATATATATATATATATATATATATATATATATATATATAGATATAGTGCGTTCCTGTATCGGATCCACAAGGACTTTAATTTCCTTCCTTAGACGCATATAAGAACGCGTCCCTGGACATTCACGGCCACCGGACGATGGGGACGGTTAAGCCTTGAAACCTTGTAACTTTTGTGCATGTAACTTTCGTGAAAAAAATCTGAGTTAGAAACCATACTGTTTTAAATGCGGTCCTCTTAGTCTTCGTATGAGTGCACAGTTTAATTGTGCAAGTGATTAAACTAAAAAAAATATATATATATATATTTATATATATATATATATATATATATATATATATATATATATATACATATATGTGTGTGTGTACGTTCTCTGTCACAACACACCCACACACACACACACACGCCAGCCAAATTAGAGTCAAGAATAATAACTCAGTACCCTGGGTTAACTTTTTATTATAAATAATAAAAACGCTGTACGCTTCAGCAGTCGTAAAACGTTAAAATTATATCTTTAATTAAAAGCAAACATTACCGGACATTAGAAACCTCTTGCATAAAAAACAGCCATTAAACTCTTCCCACGGTAATCCTTACCTGTACTAAAAAAAAAATAAAGCATATCGTTATTTCCATTGTTTATTTTATTAATTATTTCTCTATACTTTTCATTATGAAAATATAAAGAAAACGTTATTGGTCGTAATAATTTGTTGCATGAATAAGAGTTAAAGCGGGATGGGTTGAGAATTGATGTTTGATTGAGAGTCAGCGAAAGAGGAATGTAGGGAATGTAAAAAGGTTGATGGCGGAAATTACACACATTACTTGAAGAATGTTGAGAATAAAACGTCTTGAAGAGAGAAGAAATATTATATATATATATATATATATATATATATATATATATATATATATATATATATATATATATATATACATATATATATATATATATAAAATTATGTATTTATATGTATATGTATATTCATACATACATACATATTTCATTCTGGAGATGTACGTGCTATGGTTTATATTTGTATGTAACCTACAAGAGTGAAAAAGTGCTACTAACCTTGGCTTCTGTGGCAGATTTTAAAAAATTTGCGAACCTGTTTTGTCGAGAGAATTAATCTAATTCACGTAAATCAGTGATATGATTTGCAAAAACTACTTTTGAGTGCTCTCTCTCTCTCTCTCTCTCTCTCTCTCTCTCTCTCTCTCTCTCTCTCTCTCTCTCTCTCTCTCTCTGTGGCGTTTGCATCGATATCCAAAATCTTTTACAAGCTTCAGAGTTTAACAATTTGTTGAAGACCGTAAATGGCAAAGGGTAATTGGAATTTCTCGCTGGAGAGAAAATGTTAAAATTTGAATTTCATATGACGTGTGAAGAGATTGAAGACAATGTTTATATATATATATATATATATATATATATATATATATATATATATATATATATATATATATATATATATATATATATATATATATATATCACACATTACCACGGGTGAAAAACAAGAGACGTGATGTAGGTCCTGACCGGTTTCGACTTTATTTCCAAGCCATTCACGAAGGCTTGGAAATAAAATCGAAAACCGGTCAGTATTACACCCCTTCTCTTATTTTTCACCTGTGGTAATGTGTGATAAATGAGCCACGTTCAAAAGTGATTATAACCATATATATGTTTGTGTGTGTATATATATATATATATATATATATATATATATATATATATATATATATATATATATATATATATATATATATATATTTATTCATTTATTTATTTATTTGTGTGTGTGTGCATGCGCGTGTGTTTGTGCGTGTGAATAATTAAAATTTGTCAGAGAATATTTCCCGACTGCGAGTGTCAATACTAAACTTGGCAGATGTAAAACTATTTTCAACTCTTTGCCGTAGGCAAGATAATTTCAAAGCAGATAGAAAAAAAAAACCGATGCAATTCGGCATCCGTTCGTTAACTTCCTTGTAATAATAAGAATAATTCTCTCATTTCCCTCTAATAATAAGAATAATTCTCATTCCCCTATAACAGTGAGAATAATTCTCTCATTTCCCTCTAATAATAATAACTCTCATTTTCCCATGAGAATAATTCTCTCATTTCCCTCTAATAATTACAATAATTATCTCATTTCCAAAGGCCAGATTCCATATTGTCAAATAAATAAATAAATCTGTTGGAAAGAAGTAAAAATAAAAAACTGACGTTTCTGAGCCTTCAAGTGCAAAGCACTATTCCTCTTCGAGGTATGGAAAGTCAGTCCACAATACCGTCTTTGGGAAGGCTCTTCACCATAGGCATAGAGAGAGGATTTGTCGGTTTGTCCTGAGAGGATATACTTACGTGAAGGATCTTATTTGTTCTCCTTCCTTATGTTGCTCCTCTCCAAATCCAGGGGGAGAGAGAATTACACCTTAGTTTAACCAGACCACTGAGCTGATTAACAGCTCTCCTAGGGCTGGCCCGAAGGATTAGACTTACTCTACGTGGCTAAGAACCAGTTGGTTACCTAGCAACGGGACCTGCAGCTTATTGTGGAATCCGAACCCCATTATAGTGAGAAATGAATTTCTATCACCAGAAATAAATTCCTCTAATTCTTCATTGGCCGGTCGGAGACGCGAACTCGGGCCTAGCAGAGTGCTAGCCGAGAACTCTACCGACTCCTCCAACGAGGAACTAGAGGAGAGAGAGAAAGAGAGCTTATGTTATGACCCATTGAAAGAAG
>JANJGK010008827.1:17500-24722 GCA_039081455.1 Macrobrachium rosenbergii
GTTTTTTATATATATTTTTCATGTATTGTTTTATTTTAGCTTTAATCATTGTTTAGATAAAACAGCTTTATTTTTTTACCTTGTTCCAATATCCTTCTCTTTTTCAAGAGGCCTATATATGGTGACTTCATTGTTATACACTTTCCATTTTCTTTTCTTTTCCGTTCACGTCCCCTTCTTTCAGCGTCGAACCTGCTTTATTTTTCCTTTTCGTTTTCCTCTCTTCTTTTGCAAGCCCTTTTTTCTGAGAGGGGGGAAAACAAAAACATTGAGAAAGACATTCAGCAGAGGTAAACCAGAAACTGATGTAATCTCATTTTGGAAACATATTTCTCAGCGAGAAACAAGAAATGGAATAGAAGCTCATTTATCAGAAAGGAAACAAAGAATTGGGAGGAAAGTATGCATTAGAGGGAATCAGTACATAGGTGGAATCTTATTTTGGAATCTAATTTCTCAAAGCGGAACGAAAAATAAGGTTAATAAAAACAGTTTCTCGATTAAAAGCAAGAAATTGCTCGAGAATATGGTTTTTTAGAGGAATGAAATCCCTTTTTCTAGGGGAATGAAATAAGAGGAATGAAATCTATTTTTATAGAGACAGAAATTACTTTTTTAGAGGAATGAAATCTACTTTTTTAGATGAATGAAATCTGTTTTTCAAGAGGAATAAAATTATTTTTGTAGAGGAATGAAATCTACTTTTCTAGATAATGAAATATACTTTTCAAGAGGAATGAAATCTACTTTTCTAGATAATGAAATCTACTTTTCTAGGAGAATGAAATTACTTTTCTGGATGAATGAAATCCATTTTTCTAAGAGGAATGAAATCTACTTTTCCAGAGGAATCAAGAAACTGGAGGAACTTATTCACCAAAGGGGTACAGGAACTTAGTGGAAACTTACCCCTGCAAAAGCAAACAGGCAACTGGAACTTATCAATCAGCAAAGAGGGTCAAGGAACCTGTCACACTTTCAAATTTGCATTATCGTAAATGGAGCTTTTGTCTTCAGCCCCCGTATTCTGAGAAATCTTTCAGATCCGACAACTTCAGCTTCTACTCTCCCTTTGTTTCCTTTATTTACGAAGTCTCTTCAGTTTTCGTCCATTTTATACTTTCATAATCCTTTCCAGATCTGCAACAAGGGGGAACAAGACATTGTAATGGACGCACTTTCCCAAGATGTAACCAAGTACCGAGACCTTCCCCTGAAAAAAGCGGGACGCCACATCTTAAAAACCAACCATAGAATTTTCTTGAAAATAATCTCATTATGTTTCCCACACCCAAGTTACTGTAGATTTGTAAAATGTAATTCAAACCTAAACTAACCCAACCTAACCTAACCTAACCTAGGTCTGGTGCAATACTAGCATACATCTCAAGGACGTATTCAGCAAGGGGAAACAAGGAATTGGTGGGCACATTTTCTCAGAGGGAAACAGGGAATCAAGAGAGACCTATTCAGCAAAGAGCAAAACAGAAAGTAGATGGAAATTTATTTAAGAAAAGGAAACATGAAATTAGAACGAACTTTATTTAGTACAGGGAAACAAGAAATTTCTCAAAAGGAAACAAGGAATTAGTGGAAACGTTTTGGTACTAAGAATTCGGGATAAACTTATTCAGCAAAGGACACAAGAAACTGGTGGAAACAGATTTCCAGAGGGGCGGAAAAAGAAATTATGTGGGAGCCCATATCGTTCTTTCCTTGTCCTAGGAACAAGTACAGGGACACAGAGGGACAGACAGAGATTATTTTTCTTTCCTTGTGCTGGGATCAAGTACACAGACAGACAGACAGAGATAATTTTTCTCTCCTTGTGCTGGAATCAAGTACACAGACGGACAGACAGATTATTTTTTTCCTTGTGCTGGAATCAAGTACACAGACGGACAGACAGAGATAATTTTTCTCTCCTTGTGCAGGAATCAAGTACACAGACGGACAGACAGAGATTTTTTTTCTCTCCTTGTGCTGGGATCAAGTACACAGACGGACAGACAGAGATTAATTTTTTCCTTGTGCCGGAATCAAGTACACAGACGGACAGACAGAGATTATTTTTCTCTCCTTGTGCTGGGATCAAGTACACAGACGGACAGACAGAGATTATTTTTCTTTCCTTGTGCTGGAATCAAGTACACAGACGGACAGAGATTATTTTTTTCCTTGTGCTGGAATCAAGTACACAGACGGACAGACAGAGATTATTTTTCTCTCCTTGTGCTGGGATCAAGTACACAGATGGACAGACAGAGATTATTTTTTTCCTTGTGCTGGAATCAAGTACACAGACGGACAGACAGAGATTATTTTTCTTTCCTTGTGCTGGAATCAAGTACACAGACGGACAGACAGAGATAATTTTTCTCTCCTTGTGCTGGAATCAAGTACACAGACGGACAGACAGAGATTATTTTTCTTTCCTTGTACTGGAATCAAGTACACAGACGGACAGACAGAGATAATTTTTCTCTCCTTGTGCTGGAATCAAGTACACAGACGGACAGACAGAGATTATTTTTCTTTCCTTGTACTGGAATCAAGTACACAGACGGACAGGCAGAGATTATTTTTCTTTCCTTGTGCCGGAATCAAGTACACAGACGGACAGACAGAGATCATTTTTCTCTCCTTGTGCTGGAATCAAGTACACAGACGGACAGACAGAGATAATTTTTCTCTCCTTGTGCTGGGATCAAGTAGACAGACGGACAGAAAGAGATTTTTTTTTTCCTTGTGCTGGAATCAAGTACACAGACGGACAGACAGAGATTATTTTTTCCTTGTGCTGGAATCAAGTACACAGACGGACAGACAGATAATTTTTCTCTCCTTGTGCTGGAATCAAGTACACAGACGGACAGACAGAGATTATTTTTCTTTCCTTGTGCTGGAATCAAGTACACAGACGGACAGACAGAGATTATTTTTCTTTCCTTGTGCTGGAATCAAGTACACAGACGGACAGACAGAGATTATTTTTCTCTCCTTGTGCTGGAATCAAGTACACAGACGGACAGACAGAGATTATTTTTCTTTCCTTGTGCTGGAATCATGTACACAGACGGACAGACAGAGATTATTTTTTTCCTTGTGCCGGAATCAAGTACACAGACGGACAGACAGAGATTATTTTTCTTTCCTTGTGCTGGAATCATGTACACAGACGGACAGACAGAGATTATTTTTTTCCTTGTGCAGGAATCAAGTACACAGACGGACAGACAGAGATTATTTTTCTTTCCTTGTGCTGGAATCAAGTACACAGACAGACAGACAGAGATTATTTTTCTTTCCTTGTACTGGAATCAAGTACACAGACGGACAGGCAGAGATTATTTTTCTTTCCTTGTGCCGGAATCAAGTACACAGACGGACAGACAGAGATCATTTTTCTCTCCTTGTGCTGGAATCAAGTACACAGACGGACAGACAGAGATAATTTTTCTCTCCTTGTGCTGGGATCAAGTAGACAGACGGACAGAAAGAGATTTTTTTTTCCTTGTGCTGGAATCAAGTACACAGATGGACAGACAGAGATTATTTTTTCCTTGTGCTGGAATCAAGTACACAGACGGACAGACAGATAATTTTTCTCTCCTTGTGCTGGAATCAAGTACACAGACGGACAGACAGAGATTATTTTTCTTTCCTTGTGCTGGAATCAAGTACACAGACGGACAGACAGAGATTATTTTTCTTTCCTTGTGCTGGAATCAAGTACACAGACGGACAGACAGAGATTATTTTTCTCTCCTTGTGCTGGAATCAAGTACACAGACGGACAGACAGAGATTATTTTTCTTTCCTTGTGCTGGAATCATGTACACACACGGACAGACAGAGATTATTTTTTTCCTTGTGCCGGAATCAAGTACACAGACGGACAGACAGAGATTATTTTTTCTTTCCTTGTGCTGGAATCATGTACACAGACGGACAGACAGAGATTATTTTTTTCCTTGTGCTGGAATCAAGTACACAGACGGACAGACAGAGATTATTTTTCTTTCCTTGTGCTGGAATCATGTACACAGACGGACAGACAGAGATTATTTTTTTCATTGTGCTGGAATCAAGTACACAGACGGACAGACAGAGATAATTTTTCTCTCCCTGTGCTGGAATCATGTACACAAACGGACAGACAGAGATTATTTTTTTTCCTTGTGCCGGAATCAAGTACACAGATGGACAGACAGAGATTATTTTTTCCTTGTTCTGGAATCAAGTAAACAGACGGACAGACAGAGATAATTTTTCACTCCTTGTGCTGGAATCAAGTACACAGACGGACAGGCAGAGATTATTTTTTTCCTTGTGCTGGAATCAAGTACACAGACGGACAGACAGAGATTATTTTTTTCCTTATGCTGGAATCAAGTACACAGACGGACAGACAGAGATAATTTTTCTCTCCTTGTGCTGGAATCAAGTACACAGACGGACAGACAGAGATTATTTTTCTTTCCTTGTGCTGGAATCAAGTACACAGACGGACAGACAGAGATTATTTTTCTTTCCTTGTGCTGGAATCAAGTACACAGACGGACAGACAGAGATAATTTGTCTCTCATTGTGCTGGAATCAAGTACACAGACGGACAGACAGAGATTATTTTTCTTTCCTTGTGCTGGAATCAAGTACACAGACGGACAGACAGAGATAATTTTTCTTTCCTTGTGCTGGAACCAAGTACACAGACGGACAGACTGATTATTTTTTTCCTTGTGCTGGAATCAAGTACACAAATGGACAGACAGAGATTATTTTTTTCCTTGTGCTGGAATCAAGTACACAAAAGGACAGGCAGAGATAATTTTTCTCTCCTTGTGCTGGGATCAAGTACACAGACGGACAGACAGAGATTATTTTTCTTTCCTTGTGCTGGAATCAAGTACACAAACGGACAGACAGAGATGATTTTTCTCCTTGTGCTGGAATCAAGTACACAGACGGATAGCCAGAGATAATTTTTCTCTCCTTGTGCTGGAATCAAGTACACAGACGGACAGACAGAGATTATTTTTCTCTCCTTGTGCTGGGATCAAGTACACAGACGGACAGACAGAGATTATTTTTTTCCTTGTGCTGGAATCAAGTACACAGACGGACAGACAGAGATTATTTTTTTCCTTGTGCTGGAATCAAGTACATAGACGGACAGACAGAGATTATTTTTTTCCTTGTGCTGGAATCAAGTACACAGACGGACAGACAGAGATAATTTTTCTCTCCTTGTGCTGGAATCAAGTACACAGACGGACAGACAGAGATAATTTTTCTCTCCTTGTGCTGGAATCAAGTACACAGACGGACAGACAGAGATTATTTTTCTTTCCTTGTGCTGGAATCAAGTACACAGACGGACAGACAGAGATTATTTTTCTTTCCTTGTGCTGGAATCAAGTACACAGATCAGACAGACAGAGATTATTTTTCTTTCCTTGTGCTGGAATCAAGTACACAGACGGACAGACAGAGATTATTTTTCTTTCCTTGTGCTGGAATCAAGTATACAGACGGACAGACAGAGATTATTTTTGTCCTTGTGCTGGAAATCAAGTACACAGATGGACAGACAGAGATTATTTTTTTCCTTGTGCTGGAATCAAGTACACAGACGGACAGACAGAGATAATTTTTCTCTCCTTGTGCTGGAATCAAGTACACAGACGGACAGACAGAGATAATTTTTCTCTCCTTGTGCTGGAATCAAGTACACAGACGGACAGACAGAGATAATTTTTCTCTCCTTGTGCTGGAGTCAAGTACACAGCACGGACAGACAGAGATAATTTTTCTCTCCTTGTGCTGGAATCCAGTACACAGACGGACAGACAGAGATAATTTTTCTCTCCTTGTGCTGGAATCAAGTACACAGACGGACAGACAGAGATAATTTTTCTCTCCTTGTGCTGGAATCAAGTACACAGACGGACAGACAGAGATTATTTTTTCTCTCCTTGTGCTGGAATCAAGTACACAGATGGACAGACAGAGATTATTTTTCTCTCCTTGTGCTGGGATCAAGTACACAGACGGACAGACAGAGATTATTTTCTTTCCTTGTGCTGGAATCAAGTACACAGACGGACAGACAGAGATTATTTTTCTTTCCTTGTGCTGGAATCAAGTTCACAGACGGACAGACAGAGATTATTTTTCTTTCCTTGTGCTGGAATCAAGTACACAGACGGACAGACAGAGATTAATTTTTCTCTCCTTGTGCTGGGATCAAGTACACAGACGGACAGACAGAGATTATTTTTCTTTCCTTGTGCTGGAATCAAGTACACAGACGGACAGACCAGAGATTATTTTTTCTTTCCTTGTGCTGGAATCAAGTATACAGACGGACA
Source organism: Macrobrachium rosenbergii (assembly GCA_039081455.1). Lineage (NCBI taxonomy): Eukaryota > Metazoa > Arthropoda > Malacostraca > Decapoda > Palaemonidae > Macrobrachium > Macrobrachium rosenbergii. Next base: position 23,875 of record JANJGK010008827.1, read on the forward strand.
GACAGAGATTATTTTTTTCCTTGTGCTGGAATCAAGTACACAGATGGACAGACAGAAATTATTTTTTCCTTGTGCTGGAATCAAGTACACAGACGGACAGACAGAGATAATTTTTCTCTCCTTGTGCTGGAATCAAGCACACAGATGGACAGACAGAGATAATTTTTTCTCTCCTTGTGCTGGAATCAAGTACACAGACGGACAGACGAGATAATTTTTCTCTCCTTGTGCTGGAATCAAGTACACAGACGGACAGACAGAGATAATTTTTCTCTCCTTGTGCTGGAAGTCAAGTACACAGACGGACAGACAGAGATAATTTTTCTCTCCTTGTGCTGGAATCAAGTACACAGACGGGACAGACAGAGATAATTTTTCTCTCCTTGTGCTGGAATCAAGTACACAGACGGACAGACAGAGATAATTTTTCTCTCCTTGTGCTGGAATCAAGTACACAGACGGACAGACAGAGATAATTTTTCTCTCCTTGTGCTGGAATCAAGTACACAGACGGACAGACAGAGATAATTTTCTCTCTCCTTGTGCTGGAGTCAAGTACACAGACGGACAGACAGAGATAATTTTTCTCTCCTTGTGCTGGAATCAAGTACACAGACGGACAGACAGAGATAATTTTTCTCTCCTTTGTGCTGGGAATCAAGTACACAGACGGACAGACAGAGATAATTTTTCTCTTCCTTGTGCTGGAATCAAGTACACAGACGGACAGACAGAGATTATTTTTCTCTCCTTGTGCTGGAATCAAGTACACAGATGGACAGACAGAGATTATTTTTCTCTCCTTGTGCTGGGATCAAGTACACATACGGACAGACAGAGATTATTTT
>JANJGK010008828.1:0-24717 GCA_039081455.1 Macrobrachium rosenbergii
GAAATTTGGCGACCCCAGATTGAGAACCACTGGTATATACGTATTTTCCTATAATGTACTGCGATATTAACTCTTTCTAAAGTGTACATTATGTATAAGAACCTTCATATAGAAGTTTATTTAATAGCTATTTTTAATGGGATAAAGTATATTGAATTTTTACTCTCTCTCTCTCTCTCTCTCTCTCTCTCTCTCTCCTCGATTGAGGAAATGCATAACGAATCAAATAACCTTTACCAACGTGTTTTCAAATTTTATGAAAGATTAGTACATACTTAAAAAAAGAAAATATCTCATTCAGTGAAAATAAAAATATGAGATACTTTCGTTCCTTTTACTGTACCTCCTTTCATAGTCTCTCTTCCATCTTACTCTCCTCAACCCTCTCCTAACAATTGATTCAGAGTTCAATACATTTTCATATCTTTATTTATTCATCTATTTTTTTTTTCTTCTCTAATTTCAAGTCTGTGGGTGGCTTGTTCCATAAGAATTGGTTTAATCTTCTGAATAATAATAATAATAATAATAATAATAACAATAATGATAATAATAATAAAGTCTGTTGTTTTGTCAGGCGTTGCGAAATAATATGGCAAAAAATTGTTGGGAAAAGTATCATAGATTGGACTGAGATAAGATGAACTTTATATTTCGCAGCGCTGACAAAACAACAGACTTTATTATTATTATTATTATTATTATTATTATTATTATTATTATTATTATTATTATTATTATTATTATTATTATTATTATGTATTCAGAAGGTGAAACCGGTTTTTATTGAACAAGCCCCCCACCAAAGGGGCCACTGACTTGAAACTGAAGCTCCCATCGACTATTAGAACAGAAAAAAATATGAATTTACAAACATGATTAAAACTATAAACATATACATATATATTAGATATATTTCCTATATGAAACCCCTTTTAAATTTATTTACTTATATCTACAGTTACCTATGAAATTTTATTACGGCGCCAATAACCTAGGTGTTGTAACGCCAGTTGTAGCAGTCGTAAGTCAATCTCTCTCTCTCTCTCTCTCTCTCTCTCTCTCTCTCTCCAGAGTACAAATGAGTATGCATATATATGTGTGTATAGACTATATATATATGTATGTATAAATACACACATACATACATACATATATATATATATATATATATACATACACACATACTGCTTAGTGTAGATTGATATGTATATAATTGTTAAATGTGCTTTATCAGTTATAGATATATTTATAATAAAAGGACAAGAAAAGAAAGTTCTGTTATGTAGAAGCTACGGGTGGTGAGGGACCCTTACTTTTTTTCTCTCTATTAAGACTTGCACAATATTTTTACAATATCTAATATTCCTCCCTCCTAACAGTGAATGACAGTGAATGCCTATGTGAGTGGTCATTTGAGACTTTAGGCCTACATTTCATGTTTACTGCATTTACTGAGCCCCCCATCCCCAAACACACACACACGCACACAAACTAGCGTTAAGACCCACTCCTACTAACTCATGACTTCTCCAGTTCAGATACGGGAATACACTGGCCTACACACACAGAGGTACACACACCAGGAATACACTGGTCTACACACACACGCACACACGCACAGGCAGACACCATTAGGTTAGACGTATTAAACCAGTCTCTCGTTTTCCATTTTATTAATATTAAAATATTATGATCCAAATAATCCTCTCTCTCTCTCTCTCTCTCTCTCTCTCTCTCAGGATCGTCGGCTGTACAAGAGTGATAAACAACAGCGAGGACGAGTTATTTTGTAGACGTTAAACATATCACCACCGATACCAACGCCCATATACCCATACCCACACCCATACCCATTCCCACACCCGTACGCCTATACACCCATACCCACATAGACTCATGGATACCCTATAGACGATTTCCTTAGCAAAAAAAAAAAAAAAGTGAAGATGGAGATATTATTTTGATTAATAGGATTTTTACACTTCTTGTGATTGTATATTTTATACATATCAATATTCTGTTTCAAAATTAATATACATATATATATATATATATATATATAGAGAGAGAGAGAGAGAGAGAGAGAGAGACGAAGAATAAAGTGCTGAGTATAATCCATAAGCAGTGTATAATATTTAGGCCTATTTGTGCGTCTATTTGTGTAATAATTGTCTCACAATTTTTTTTACATATTTTACAATCTATTTGCCACATATATTCGTTCAATGTTTTATTATAAAGTGGTGAGTATAATTCATAGCATTGTAATATCACTTAGGCCTATTTGTATAGTGATAGTCTTACAATTTTTTTTACATATTTTACAATATATCTGCCACATACGTTCATTCAATGCCTTTTACGATCTTTCCTGTATTTTACGAGTTAACTGTATATTCGTATCGTTATTTTACAACGTAATTAATGTGTAATGCGTAAAAAATATATGACAAACTTATGACGATCTTTTCTGTATAAGTTAACTAAAATTCATATATTTTCCGTCGTCTCGTAAGTGCAAGATAATTTAAAACGTAATTAATGCATAAAACGTTCATTTTCCGTCGTCTCGTATGTCAGTGCAAGGTAATTTACAGCGTAATTAATGTATAAAACGCATAAAATGTATGGCGCATAAATTGTATACATGACGAATCCGACGGAAGAAAACGGGAGGAATTGACGCGCAAGAGAGAAAGCGTTCGGGATAGTATTTATTTTTTTTATCATTGCTCAGTTTTAATAAATATCGCAATGTTTTGATCGTGTTTAGTATTGAATTCTTTATATCCTCCATTATAGCGTTTGATTCTATTTATTCCATCTCGTAAAATAGACTTTGATTCCCTATCACGTCGTTGATTCCGACACTCGTTTGTTTTTTATTGCGCCATTTATACTGATGACGCTTCGATTGGGCGGCCAGTCGCCTTATCAAACCCATATCAGCACGACTGCATGGCGGGAACTCTTCGAGATCACGATGGCCGCAAAAACCTTTACAAATTCGATGATGGCGACGCAACAAGGCGTCACAGCTTCATATTCCCAGTGAGTATTTCAAGCGGAAGGTTGTGGTTGTTGTTATGAGTTGTCATATAGGTTGTGGTGGCTGCCAACAACCCGACAGCAGCGGAAACATGTCGGTGTTGTTGCCTGGTAGCAACAAGCAAGGAAGGCCGGACATTTTGGGACGCCCACGTGAGGGATATCGATTTTTAAAGTCTATTTTAAGTCGTTTATTCCTTCTGAGTTTCTGTTCAATTCCCGGTCATTGATTCCTTGTGAATTGCCTTTTTCGTTGCGTCTGTTCAATTCCCGTTGGTCGATTCCAGTCCGGTTAGTTAGATCGATTCCCGTCAGGCGATTGGTCTATTCCGGTCACTTCTGCCGACTCGGGAAGGTTCTTGACCAAATCGTCATTATTTTTTCTGTCCGCACGTTGCATGTCCGCAATTGTTTGTCCGTATTTTTTCTGTCCGCACTTGTTACTGTCCGCATCTTTTTTTTTTTGTCCGCGCTTTTTCTGTCCGCACTTTTTCTGTCCGTATTTTTTCTGTCCGCACTTTTTCTGTCCGTATTTTTTCTGTCCGCACTTTTTCTGTCCGTATTTTTTCTGTCCGCACGTTGTATGTCCGCACTTTTTCTGTCCACTTTTTTCTGTCCGCACGTGTTCTGCCCGCACTTTTACTGACCGCACGTTTTTCTCCGCACTTTTTTTGTCCGTACCATACTTTTTCCTGTCCGCACTTTTTTCACCGCACTTTTTTTGTCTGCACTTTTTCTGTCCGCACTTTTTTCTCCGCACTTCTTTGTCCGTACTTTTTTTCTGTCCGCACGTTTTTCTCCGCACTATTTTCTCCGCACGTTTTCTGTCCGCACCATTTACTGTTCGCGCTTTTTTGTCCGCACACAGATCTTAAAAACTACTGAGGAGGCTAGAGGGCTGCAAATTGGCATGTTGATCACCCACCCTCCAATCATCAAACATACCAAATTGCAGCCCTCTAGCCTCAGTGGTTTTGACTTTACTTGAGATTAAAACTAGCCATAATCGTGCTTCTGGCAACGATATAGGACAGGCCACCACCGGGCCGTGGTTCAATTTCCATGGGCTGCAGCTTGACCATTAATATAATTCAGTTTAAGGAAGTATTGAATTATTCTTAATATTATTGTTAAGGGGCAGACTTACTGCTCATGAGCTCCTGTGTTGTGTCAAATATGGTAGAAATGTCCAGTGATAATTATTATTATTATTATTATTATTATTATTATTATTATTATTATTATTATTATTTAGGGTTAGACGTACTGCTCATGAGCTCCTGTTGGTCTAAGTGTCAAATCTGGTAGAAATATTTCCAGTGATTAATAATAATAATAATAATAATATTATTATTATTATTATTATTATTATTATTATTGAGGGTGGCCCTTGTGATGTGATGATTTTGACTCTTTTGACCTCTATGAACCAACTTAAGCTTTGTTAAGCCCTCCCACTGACAAAGAGTGGCTGCCAGCACCAGTGTCCTTGTGCCCACAGTTTGGGGCACCGTTTGGGGCATCTGTATCTATTCATTTGCTCTTTCATCGTAAATGAAAGTGCATTTTGTTCCGGTTCGAATACACGAGGTCTGAAAACACTTTGCATTGTGAGTGACGTATGTTACTTACGTATATGTAATGCACATGCATTCATTACAGTTGCCTCCCAAAGCAAGGGGTAATTGCGTGCCCTCGGCCTTTCTGGTCAAGCAGGAGTCGAATCTCGTGGTTCCCTTCAAAGTAATTTACAGTACAGGTCGATTTTGATTACATTTTTCCTTTTGATTAATTCCCCTTTTTTCCCCTTTAAAAAGAATAATTTCTCTGGTGGGGGAACTGACCGATTTTGAAGTCGAAAAATAATATTTTTCTTCTCATTTGCATGAGGAGGCTCCTGGTGGGGGCGCCTTTGGAAAACGGCAGGTTCTCGGCTTTGACAGCTGCTGCCTGCTGCCTGCTGCTGCTGCTGCTGTGGCCTGCTGTGCCCGAGCTGTTACGCTGCCCGCTGACTTGAATCAAGCAGGTAAGGGGTGGGTCTTTTGTGGGTTTTGTGAGGTATCCTAATTTTTATTATTATTCAGGAATTGAAGCTGTTGTGGGTATGTACCCTAAGCTTACTCAAGTCTTGAGCCCAAGTTGTGTTTGTGTATTTGTGTATGTGTCCTACCCAAGGTCTTGAGCCCAATTTGTGTGTGTGTAAAGTTACGTGACTGTGATCTGACCCTCTAAATCAGCTTTGCCTTTCTCGAAATCCCTCAGTGGAAGGATGAATTCAGTCTAATGACCCGACATATTTCAGGAAGCTGAGGTTTCGTGACTTCTGATTGGTTTCCTGAAGCCACTGGTTGCTATACACTTCTCTAATTCCTCCTTTTTTTGTAGGTTGTTGCAGCCTGAGCAGGCTGCAGTCTTGCCCAGTGCCGAGAGGGACACAAGGTCTAAGGTCTACCCGGTTGGGTCGAGTCGCAGCCTCCCTCCTGGGGTAGCTACGAAGGAGATGACGTACCCCAGAGGTACCTGCTCGTTATGGAAATTCACCTGCTGACGCAACGAGGGGATAGACGAAGCTCAGTAGACCTTCTCTTTCTCTAGGCCTGGGTCGTGCAGGAACGTCGAAGAAGCGGACGTGCAAGAAGGCAGGGCGTGGAGAAGGAGGAAGAATAGCTGGTGCTTAATTTTGCTTACAACTAGCTTGTATTAAGCTGGTGCTTAATTTTGCTTACAGTCTAGCTTGTATTAAGCTGGTGCTTAATTTTGAGGAGACCTAATGATGATTATATTCATAAATAATGTTTTAGGATTATTTTTTATTGCCTTTTTCAGGATTATATTTTATTACCTTTTTTGTTTCAGGATAATTTTTTATTGCCTTTTTTCAGGATAATTTTTATTATTTTCAGGATTATTTTTATTGCCTTTTTTGTTTCAGGATAATTTTTATTACCTTTTTCAGGATTATTTTTATTGCCTTTTTTGTTTCAGGATAATTTTTATTACCTTTTTCAGGATTATTTTTATTGCCTTTTTTGTTTCAGGATAATTTTTATTACCTTTTTCAGGATTATTTTTATTGCCTTTTTTGTTTCAGGATAATTTTTATTACCTTTTTCAGGATTATTTTTATTGCCTTTTTTGTTTCAGGATAATTTTTATTACCTTTTTCAGGATTATTTCTTATTGCCTTTTTTGTTTCAGGATAATTTTTATTACCTTTTTCAGGATTATTTTTATTGCCTTTTTTGTTTCAGGATAATTTTTATTACCTTTTTCAGGATTATTTCTTATTGCCATCACAGAATTTGTAGTTCTTGATTTCCCTGAAGCCACTGGTTGCTACACACTTCTCTAATTCCTCCTTTTTTTTGCAGGATGTTGCAGCCTGTAGCCTGATCAGGCTGCAGTCTTGCCCAGTGTCAAGAGGGACATAAGGTCTAAGGTCTACCCGATTGGGTAGAGTCGCAGCCTCCCGCCTCCTGGGGTATCTATGAAGGAGATGACGTACCCCAGAGGTACCTGCTCGTTACGGAAATCCACCTGCTGACGTAACGAGTAGGTAGTCGTAGCCCCGTAGACCTTCTCTTTCTCTCGGCCTTGGTCGTACCCGGGCGTTCCCATACCCAGGGGCAGGAACGTCGAAGAAGCGGACGTGCAAGACAGGCAGGGTGTGGAGAAGGAACGACCTGAGGCGGGAGAATGAGAGAGCCTGGAGGAGGAGGAAGAATAGCTGGTACTTAATTTTGCCTACATCTAGCTTGTATTAAGCTGGTGCTTAATTTTGCCTACATCTAGCTTGTATTAAGCTGGTGCTTAATTTTGCCCACAACTAGCTTGTATGAAGCTGGTGCTTAATTTTGCCTACAACTAGCTTGTATTAAGCTGGTGCTTAATTTTGCCTACATCTAGCTTGTATTAAGCTGATGCTTAATTTTGCCTACAACTAGCTTGTATTAAGCTGGTGCTTAATTTTGCCCACAACTAGCTTGTATTAAGCTGGTGCTTAATTTTGCCCACAACTAGCTTGTATTAAGCTGGTGCTTAATTTTGCCCACAACTAGCTTGTATTAAGCTGATGCTTAATTTTGCCTACAACTAGCTTGTATTAAGCTGGTGCTTAATTTTGCCTACAACTAGCTTGTATTAAGCTGGTGCTTAATTTTGCCCACAACTAGCTTGTATTAAGCTGGTGCTTAATTTTGCCCACAACTAGCTTGTATTAAGCTGGTGCTTAATTTTGCCCACAACTAGCTTGTATTAAGCTGATGCTTAATTTTGCCTACAACTAGCTTGTATTAAGCTGGTGCTTAATTTTGCCTACAACTAGCTTGTATTAAGCTGGTGCTTAATTTTGCCCACAACTAGCTTGTATTAAGCTGGTGCTTAATTTTGCCCACAACTAGCTTGTATTAAGCTGGTGCTTAATTTTGAGGAGACCTAATGGTGATTATATTCATAAATAATGTTTTAGGATTATTTTTTATTGCCTTTTTCCAGATTATTTTTTATTACCTTTTTTTGTTTTAGGATAATTTTTTATTGCCTTTTTTGTTTCAGGATGATTTTTATTACTTTTTTTCAGGATAATTTTTATTACCTTTTTTTCAAGATAATTTTGATTACCTTTTCTTCAGGATAATTTTTATTGCCTTTTTTGTTTTAGGATAATTTTTATTACCTTTTTTTCCAGGATAATTTTATTACCTTTTTTTCAGGATAATTTTTATTGCCTGTTTTGTTTTAGGACGATTTTTATTACCTTTTTTTTTTCAGGATAATTTTTATTACCTTTTTTCAGGATAATTTTTATTGCCTGTTTTGTTTTAGGACGATTTTTATTACCTTTTTTTTCAGGATAATTTTTATTACCTTTTTTCAGGATAATTTTTATTACCTTTTTTTTCAGGATAATTTATATTACCTTTTTTACAGGATAATTTTATTACCTTTTTTCAGGATAATTTTTATTAACTTTTTTGTTTTAGGATTATTTTATATTGCATGTTTTCAGGATTATTTCTTATTGCCTTTTTCCACGATTATTTTTATTGCCTTTTTTGTTTCACTTTTGAGATTAGTTGAAATGTATATGTGGTCTTCTACTAAAACAGAATTAATTTAAAGTTGTGTTTCCTTAAAAGTAATATTCAATTTAATTATTTTGATTAATAAATGATTTTTCTTTATTCCTTTTTCGTGACATTTTGATTTTAAAGTTTCAGTTCAAGTTTTTATTGAATTTCCTTCCGATCATCAAAGCCAATTGCCTGAATGGGCGATTGAAAAGTGAGCACAAGATGAAGACTCCTGCAAATTCTCAGCTCATACCTTCGAGGACAACAGCATTTCTCTTGTCCTCTGAACTGCTGAGTGCAGTGCTGTGATGTGCTGTGTTGTGCCTGAGTCATTATACTGTCCGATGACATCAGGCTAGCTGGTGGGGGTTGAATCTCCTGAGTTATCACCAGCAAACCCTATTCCTAATGACCCACAGCCTCGAGGCTGTGTCGTGCTTTGGTTTGAAGCATTTGGGTGTGAATGTCAATATTTAGATTGCAAATACGTCACTGAATTAGGTTTAATGCTGTGAAATAGACCCCATCCCCCTTTTTTGGTATATAAGTAGACCTGTACAAACCTAACATCATCATCTCTGTGCTGACAGTTGTTTGGTGAACTTGATTTTGACTGTGCATTTTCCTTCCAGAAATGAGAGAAGGGGTGGCCTGTCCACCATTGGCCTTCCAGAAGTGAGAGAAGTGGTGGCCTGTCCACCATTGGTATGGTAATTCGTACCAGTCTATCTCCAGCCAAGTTTAGACAGGGCAGTGATGCCCTTTCTGACAACAATGGAAATTATGGTTAAAAAGCTTTATTTTTGCACATATTTTGGTCTGTTCACCCTTGCTGTCAATTGCATGGTTCCACAATCTGATGTTCGCTTTTTGTGGACCTTCTTACGTGACTATTATCCTTTCTGGTGATTTATGCTAAGTTTAATTTTTATTTATAAGCTTTTTAGTAAATAATAAAATAATTTTCCATTTATCAGAAGAGTCAGGGTCACTGAATATCATACCTTTCTGTGAGGGGAATATTTTCTGTATAACTTTGTCTTTTCTTTTTGTGAGTTACATTCCTTCCAACATATCTGTGTTGGCTGTGAACTTTTTTTCTTTTCCAGTTGTGGAATTTTTTTCATTTAAGTGTAAATATCAGTATCAGTAATGTAGATGCGTTTCTGAATTAGGTGTAATGTTGTGAAATAGGCACCATTTCTTCCCTTACAGTTTAATTATTTGTTACTTTTTACTTTTTTCTTTTTTTTAATAACTGACCTCTTCTGTTGACCTGTTGCCATATGTGACTTTCAGATGAACACCAATTCTTCGGGAGCTTGAATTTCAAGCCAGTGGTTCCTGTGGGCTTGTTCCACATGAATAGGATTCATCCTTGAGTAATAACAAATCCAAAATCATCTCTTCCAGGTGGTTAAGTTGTTACTCAAAACTCCACAGTGTCTTTGTTTTAATATCTGTTACCACTTGGTCACTGTGTCCTAACTGGACATTCAGGCAGAACTAGAGAGGTTTTTAAAGCCTTGTATATGAGTTAGGTGTCATTGGTCTTACTACTATGCTAATATGTGTGTTTTGAACTTTATTTTGACACAATATTTTCCTTTCAGAAATGAGAAGTGTGCCACTATTGTGTAGATACTTTTTTAATTGTTTACTATAATTATTTTCTGCATATATACCCACATTCTGACGTCAGCTTTTTGTGGAACCTTGAGAAATGTGCCACAATTGTGTAGATAGTTTTTTTTATTGTTTGCCATTATTATTGTATACATATATCCACATTCTGATGTCAGCTTTCTGTGGAACCTTGAGAAATGTGACACAATTGTGTAGATACTTTTTTTTTGACTGTTTACAATTATTATTGTCTGCATATATCCACATTCTGACGTCAGGTTTTTGTGGAACCTTCTGAAGTGCCTATTAACCTCTCTGGTGATTTGTGCTAAGTTTAATTTTTATTAATAAGCTCTTCAGTAAATATGAAAATAATTTTCCATTTATCAGAATAGTCTAGGTCACTTAATATCATACCTATCTGTGAGGGGAGTAATTTCTGTATCACTTTTTTTTTTTTTTTTTTTGAGGTGCATTTCTTCCAACATGGCTGTGTTGGCTGTGAACTTCTTTTTCTTTTTCCAGTTGTGGAATTTTTTACATTTAAGTGTAAATATCGTATCGGTAATGTAAATGCATTTGTGAATTAGGTGAAATGATGTGAAATAGACCCCACTGCTTCCTTTACAGTTTAATTATTTGTTACTTTTCAATTTTTTCCTTTTTTTTAATAACTGACTTCTTCTGTTGACCTGTTACCTTCTGTGACTTTCAGATGAACACCATTTCTTCAGGAGCTTGAATTTCAAGCCAGTGGTTCCTGTGGGCTTGTTCCACATGAATAGGATTCATCTTTGAGTAATAACAACTCTTATCATCACCTCTTTAAGGTGGTTAAGTTTTTACTCAAAACTCCACAGTCTTTGTTTTAATATCTGTTACCACTTGGTCAGTGTGTCCTAACTGGACATTCAGGCAGAAGTAGAGGGCTTTTTAAATCCTTGTATATGGGTTAGGTGTCATTGGTTTTACTACTATGCTAACGTACGTGTTTTGAACTTGATTTTGACACAGTATTTTCCTTTCAGAAATGTGAAATGTGCCACAATTGTGTAGATCCTTTTTTTGATTTACCATTATTATTGTCTGCATATATCCACATTCTGACGTCAGCTTTTTGTGGAACCTTGAGAAATGTGCCACAATTGCGTAGATACTTTTTTTGACTGATTACAATTAATATTGTCTACATATATCTCCACATTCTAATGTCAGCTTTTTGTGGAACCTATAGAAATGTGCCACAATTGTGTAAATACTTTTTTTTATTGTTTACCATTATTATTGTTGCATATATCCACATTCTGACGTCAAGGTTTTGTGGACCTTCTGAAGTGATTTATGCTAAGTTTAATTTTTATTTATAAGCTCTTCAGTAAATATTAAAATAATTTTCCATTTATCAGAAGAGTCCAGGTCACTGAATATGATACCTTTCTGTGAGGGGAGTAATTTCTGTATAACTTTGTCTTTTTTTTTTTTTTCTGAGAGTTGCGTTCCTTCCAACATGGCTGTGTTGGCTGTGAACTTTTTTTTCTTTTTCCAGTTGTGAAATTTTTTGCATTTCAGTGTAAATGTCAGTATCAGTAATGTAAATGCATTTGTGAATTAGGTGAAATGTTGTGAAATAGACACCACTTCTTCCCTTACAGTTTAATTATTTGTTGCTTTTTAATTTTTGCTTTTTTTTTTTTTAATAACTGACCTCTTCTGTTGACCTGTTACCTTCTGTGGCTTTCAGATGAACACCAATTCTTCGGGAGCTTGAATTTCAAGCCAGTGGTTGCTGTGGGCTTGTTCCACATGAATAGGATTCATCTTCTGAATAATGACAAATCCAAAATCATCTCTTTATGCTGGTTAAGTTTTTACTCAAAACTCCACAGTGTCTTTGTTAATATCTGTTACCACTTGGTCACTGTGTCCTAACTGGACAATCAGGCAGAAATAGAGATTTTTTAAAACTTTGCATATGGGTTAGGTGTCATTGGTTTTATTACTATGCTAACATATGTGTTTAGAACTTGATATTGACACAATATTTTCCTTTCAGAACTGTGAAATGTGCCACAATTGTGTAGATCCTTTTTTTGATTTACCATTATTATTGTCTGCGTATATATCCACATTCTGACGTCAGCTTTTTGTGGAACCTTGAGAAATGTGCCACAATTGTGTAGGTACTTTTTTTGACTTTACAATTATTATTGTCTGCATATATCCACATTCTGACGTCATTTTTTTGTGGAACCTTCTTACCTATTATCCTTTGTGATGATGTCTGCTAAGTTTGGTTTTCAAGTATGCTTTTCATTTATGTGATTTTCAGTAAATATTAACAAATCTCCCTGTATATCAGAAGTCACAGTCATTGTTTATCAGACCCTTCCTTGTTCTGCAGTGTGGGTCGTTTAACTGTGCAGACATTCTTATAACTGATTTAGAAAAAAATCTTCTTCTAAATCGGTTATAAGAATTTTTGTCACCTTCATAACCTTTATTCTACTTTACTTCAGAAAGAATCTACATGGCCAGTTTTTTAGAAGAGAAACTTTGATGATCGTCAAGTCGACTGAGGAATTGAAACCTATTGTGTGACGTCTGGTGATTTTTCATTAAGTGTAGGTTTAAGTAAGTACAATTTAGATTTGTGGGTAATCATATCCTTTTTAAATGGAAAGATTTGAGTATAGATCAACACTGTGTGTTTAAAGGATGCATAGCAGTTTCTAGTATGATTGGAGACAAGTATTTTTGAATCTTACTTTTCGTAATGTGACATATTCCAGAGGTCTTTTCTTCTGTAGCGTCTTTCAAATGAACACCATATTCTCTGGGAGCTTGAATTTCAAGTCAGTGGTTCACGTGTGCTTGTTCCATATGAAGAGGCGTTGATCTTTTGAATAATAATAATAATAATTAATAATAATGGCAGACCCATGGAGATTATTAGTTGAACACTTCTTAACCCAATTCCCATTTACACAAATACGAAGCTTTAAGGTCAGTTGGTTGCAGTGACCAGCATCAACACTGCAGGAAATTTTAGTCTCAAGTTTCTACCAGAGCAAAGGATTTCAACACTAGTACGGTTGAATGATTTACCCACAATAACTTCAGGACATTTTACACCTGTTTAAAATATTCTTTTTCTCCCTCACTTGTTTTCATAAAGAATATTTTTTGTTCTCTCTTTCCCTTGCATTCCATAAGAATATTCTGTTTTCTCTCTTGCTTTCCAGAAGATCGTTTTTTTTTTTTTTTACCTGGATAAGGGGGCCCAATTTAAGGTTCCTTTCAGTGGCCCATTTACCCCACAGCCTATAGGGGTTGAGTTTCCTGACTGGACGTTAGGCAGAAATCGAGAATTGGTTCTCAGATAATGGTTTAGGTGTCATTATTTGTTTTGTTTTGCTAACATACGTTTGGTGAACTTCATTTTGACACAATGTATGTCTCTTCCAGAGATGTATAGGCCCAGGTGGATGTTGGGAGTGGCAAAAAGGATAGGGTCAAAAATGAAAGAATACCAGGAACTACTAAAGTAGTAGAGAACTGGGAAAAGAGACAGAGAAAGAAGACATGCTCCTTCCAGAATTGAGACAGGATCCTTCAGGTGTGTTTACCAATATCTCCATGATGTGGGTTTGTGGGACACTGCCAACTAGGCTCCAGTAAGTAGAATAGTGCATAAAAAGAATTTAAGCCTTATGCTACTGTTGTAATTCAAATCTGTGTGTGACAGCACAGCTCTACCTAGGTAGTCTGTTAACTTGAATCTTAAGCAAACTTGTGCATAGAAAATCTTTTTCCAATCTTTTCTTATTATTTGAATTTTGATGGCCATCAGATCACCTTAAACTGAACACCTTAACCTAATTATCATGAGGAAAAGCAGCCTAAGTTATCATAATGATAAGCAATCTCATTTTAAATAGGTTTTTTTTTTTTTTTTGTTTTTTAACAATATTTATCGTAGAGTGCCTATTTTACATAAACCACAGAAAAATATATAGAAAAATTCCTTGAATCTCAAGTGCTTAAACTCACTCCTAATGAATAATGGACCTCAAATGATTTTTCTCCTTCAGCAAGGTACCAAATGTCCTTTGCACTGTTATACACAAAATGCAAACGTACAGTAAGTATAAGGTATTTGTGTCAAATTCAGCTAGTTCTTCCAATCCTTGAGAACTCTCATTGCATCAGGAAATGTCATCAAATAATAATCTAGAACAGACCCACTGGTCACATTTTAGAATGAAGAACTGGCATCTTTATCTGTGTGGGTTGAGTATCGCGTACCTAGACGGTCCTGTGTCTTGGATTTCAAATAGCACACTGCATGTGTATTCATATACCACACAATGAACTCGGCAAACCTTGTACATAATTATCTTGACAGTCAACATCATGAAACCACTGAGTGGCTGGAGGCATTCACTTTGTATTCCTCCTACAACTTGAATGAAAGTGGTCCCTCCCTGGAGGGAGAAAGATTCACCATTAATGCATGCAGTGTGGGGACGATGACTCCAAGAACGATTCACCATTAATGCATGCAGTGTGGGGACGATGACTCCAAGAACAATTGGAGACTCGTTAAATAGTTACAAATCAAAAGTAATATGTAACAAAAAAAGTAAAGTTGGTTTTGTTAAAACAGGGTTTTTAATATGACTACAACCAGAAGGGTGTAAACGAGGCTGTGCCCTTTTTGCCAACATATTTTTCCTTGTTATTTGTCTACCTCACCTCTCAGTATACCGAAGGTAATGTCAGCATCCCTTGAAGCAGCATTCGGCCCACAGATTTCCACATTTTGACATCTAGAGAGACAGGTGTTTAGCAGCACCTTGCAATATAAGAAAGAAAATATCCAAACATGCATTGAATACTAAAGTATGTTTTTTGTTTTCCAGGTAGATTTGAAAAAGAGGACCTTGTCAGCAGAGCAGGAGAAGAGATGTCATCTTATGGGCAGGAAGGGATTTTTAATGGTTGTGTCCTGGTATCATTATTCAAGCCACCATCTAGAAAACAGCTAGTAAGACCGTGTCCTGGTATCCCTTATTCAAGCCACCAGCCAGAAAACAACTAGCAAGACCTTATTGTGCGGGTACCAGCCCCGTCTTTTTAGCACTGAGGGGGCTAATCTGACGGCAAATGATAACTGGTACACTGCAGATAGTAGATCTCGCTGGAATAGAGAACTACTCGATTTTTTAAAAAATAAAATCTGGTTGTTTCGTAAATATCCCCATTCGTACATTCTAGCTCTCTGAAATAGAGCCAAAATAAAGGTAAAAGCATAGAGGTCAGGGGGGAGTAGGTGAACCCTACCTCATTTGGAGATGTCATGTTTTAGTGGTCATGTTATGCTCGAGGTGATAGAGAGTGGACCACTGGTGGCTGTGGTAATATGAAAATGTCAGTGTGAAGACAAAGTCATTTATTGTCAAGAGTAGAGCACTAATGGCTGAGGTAATATTAAGAACAGAACACGAGAAAGTCATTCAGGAGGCCCAAGAATAATTCCCTGAAATGTGGAAATAAGTACCTTTTTAGCAGTTGTAGAATGACAAAAATCTTGCTCTCTTGGCCAGCTTTGTGAGTAACCTGTTACGGTTACGGACAGAAATGTTCATCAGTTGAGTCGGGAACTCGTGACAGATAACTGCCCCCCCCCACAAAAAAAAAAAAAAAAATTAAAGGTTCCGGGTCTAACTCCCGACACTAGATATCTGCTCAATAAAAAAAAAGTCAATGAAGGTACTCGTAACAATAGATAAATGCTAAAAAAAAAATGGTCAAACTCACGACACTAGATAACTGCTCAATAAAAAAAAAAAAAGTCAATGAAGGTACTCAACAATAGATAAATGCTAAAAAAAAAAAAATGGTCTAACTCCCGACACTAGATAACTGCTCAATAAAAAAAAGTCAATGAAGGTACTCAACAATAGATAAATGCTAAAAAAAAAAATGGTCAAACTCACGACACTAGATAACTGCTCAATAAAAAAAAATCTAAAGGGTGCGGGTTGTAAATTGTTTAAGAACTCTGTTCTACGGCGGCAGAAAAGGTGGCCAATATATCAATATCTTTGTTTGCAAGGATTTTATAATTCGCAATTGAGATCTAGATACCTGGAGTACAGATCTAAAGGTTTTATGTACGTACTTGAAACCGTTTTCTTTTGAATAAATCTAGGTCAATAGAGCAATGGATATGGCCCGTAGATTCAACTGCTCTAGTCAGCCCTATCATTTGAAGTTTTCCTTTTTTCCCAGTCTGGACTTATGCCCGAGGTTGATAGGTTGTCCTCAAATGTGGGAAGCCAGTTTTTACGCAGAAACTATAAAGCTCGTGAATCTTCCTCAGTTATTACCTTTTTATATACGGTTAGGAATTGAGGTTTTAAACCTTCATCCAGCTGAGCAATGAAATGTGTTTCGGGAGTGATCGTGTTCTCCAGATCGAAGGTTTGTTTCCACCGAACTTACTAAATGGCACTTGTTAAAGTGCCTAGTACCCCGTTATGGAGTGTGTATCGTGCAGGCGAAAGACCATTCTTGTGTGTAGTAATTTAAACTAATCCGGCCAGTAACGCTTTCAGCCTTACGTGTGTGCTATGCAGTCACAAGGCGAGGCGATGCAGAACATTTCAAATTTGCCAAGAATGGTGAACAAGTCCTTCTTGTGTGCCATAGGCAAATATCCTTTATTTTCAGTCTAAATCCCCAATAAGGGGAACAAAATAACAGTAATTGACACACTTCAACTGATGCGAAAGGTTTGGTACCGTCTGCGAAAACCAAGGCGTGCTTTTTCCAATTTTTTTGGGTAACCAAAGTGAATTGTCCTGGATAATCGAACCTATGTGGTGTCCAACAGTTTTGACGTCTGATGGCCAAGTCATCGTACTTACTACTTTTAGAACGAAGTGCAGATGGATATTATGCATTAAAGCGCCTGTAAACCTCGAGAACTCCTGTGTGGAGGCTAACATACTTGATAGTCTCATTTATCCACTTTATTTTTGCTTTGTGAAATTTAAAAACGTGTGAATTGTTCTTAAACATCCCCTACCATCAACTGAGGCGAAAATTATCTGGAATTTTTCCATTTCTATCCTTGGCAGGGAGATTCTTATTGCTTCTGCCCAAATTGAGATCCAGAACCCTGGTATAATGTTATGAAGGGATTATGGTCATAGTCCACCAACCATAACTAGCCAAGATGTGTATAGTTTAAACCTATCTCTGGTCTTTTTGCAACTGCTTTTATGGGTAGTCCAAGATTTTTTTTAGGTATATGACCAAACTAATGGATATGGTCCCTAGATTCAAGGCCGCCCCCTGGAGGGGCCTAGTACCGTCACTGCACCTCGTGCAGTGCAATGTGGGCATACTTGAGGGTATTTGCAGCGTCCCTTCGGCCCCTAAATAACTGTAGTCATTACTTTTACTGCACGTCTG
Source organism: Macrobrachium rosenbergii (assembly GCA_039081455.1). NCBI lineage: Eukaryota > Metazoa > Arthropoda > Malacostraca > Decapoda > Palaemonidae > Macrobrachium > Macrobrachium rosenbergii. The sequence continues at coordinate 17,232 of JANJGK010008828.1, forward strand.
TTCATATTCACTTCCATCTTACTGTTCACCCTCCTATGAATTGATTCACTACATTTTCTGGGAGGTTTTTCTCTTGTTAGACCATTCAAATTTTTTGTTATTTCAGTTTCAACGCTGAACGGCCATAGTTAGCCCAGGGTTTGGCATGTATGCCAAAAATTTATTCTTCTACCCATAGATGCAACTCGACCCTGTATTTTCCATAGCTATAAGTTGTTATATCTCTCCTGCTCGCTGCCCTTCGTCGTAGATGGTATCTTATTTTTAACTTTAGTCATCCCTACTTTTCGACTAACGTTTTCTGTTTTGTCCAGTCTGGACTATGGACTGGGTTGTCCTCAAATATGAGTGGAGCTAATTTTTTCTCCTTTGTGTCAAACTATAAAGTTCTTGAAACTGCTTAAGTTCTGTGTTCTGTCGAGTTTTAGAAAAGTCCCTCTCAACAGTTGGTACCATATATATACGGTTTGGAATCTAGTAGTTTATAAAACCGACGTTCACCTGTGAAATATGGTTCGGAAATGAATGACCGTTTCACCCCAAATCGAGGATTTGTAGCCACGATACCTTTTAAATGGCGCTTGTTCAAGAGTCTCTTACCCCATTCTGGTATGTGTGTTTCATGCAGGCAGGGGTGATCTGTGTAAGTTAATGCTGAACATTTCAACTTTGTAAAGAAATCTTGCAAAGAAGGATGAACTTAAAGCGCTGTTGTGTGTTATTTTCAGTCAAGCGCCATTAAGTGGAAAGAAAGAAAGGCAACTGACTCTCTCGATTGTGGCCAGACAGGTACCCTGTCTTTCATTGCACTGCAACCTTGAGATGGTGACTGGGTAAGAAGCTGTTGAAATTGATCGGAAAACCAGGACTGTCTGGTAACAGCTCTGAGCATGGTTGTCAAACTTGACCAATTAATTGAAGAAGAGTGGTAGGTCATGGAAAGTTAACCACTTTGGTACTGCCTTTAGCTTCTGACGGGGTAAGGAAGCTGTGAAAGTCTTTCTGACTGGGTAAGGAAGCTGTAAAAGTCGATCAGAAAACCAAGATTGGGTGTCTGATAACAGCTCTGACAGCCACGTCTGTAAACCACAAGAACTCCTGTGTGGAGACTAAGGAATACTTTATAAAATCGCTTTATCCATTGGATTTTTCCTTTGTGGTGTTGGAAAACTGGTGGGTTCTCTCAATCCTCTCTGTAGGAAGTTAGTACCGTCAGTGCACCTCACAGGGTGCACTGTTGGCATTATCAAAGGTTCTATGCAGCGTGCCTTCAGCCCCTAGCTGCAACCTTCCTCGTTACTTTTACTGTACCCCTTTCATATTCTCTTTCTTCCATCTTGCTTTCAACCCCTTGCTATACTACCGATTTCCGTTTCAGCCCTGAATGACCTCATAGGTCCCGGTGCTTTGCCTTTGGCCTAAATTCTATGTTCAGTTCAATTCTACCCCTTACAAATAAAAAGCAGACAGGTTTACGCTAATTTTTTGTTTTCTTTAGGGGCCAAATAGACATCTGTTATTAGGATGATTTGGAAAGTAATTTTTTCTTGCCCAGAAAAAAATATGGAAAGGAAATTTAAAAGAAAAAACTTTTTTTTTTAATCTTTATCTCCTATTCTGTTACTTCATTCAAATGAACAGCTGAATAATAATAGTGATGAAAATGTTTATAATTACCTCTGCGAGAATTACCTCGTCAGAGCTGTCCCGGGCGAGGAAAAGCCTGACGAGGTCTTCCTTGTCGAAGATGACCTCCTAGAGGCCATCCCCCGGCGAGGTTTACCTCGCTCAGGGCTTCCCGGGCGAGGACGACCTCGTTGATGCACTCACGGACGAGGGTGACCTCGATGAGGTTGTACTGGTTGAGAATTACCTCGTAGAGGCAATTTTTTCATATTTAACATATGGTAAAAAATGGAGATAAATGTAGCTTTTACAGCACGAAGATTCAGGAGGAGGGAGGGTTAGGCTAATACCTCAACCCTCTGTCTTCCTGCTCCCGTGTGGACAACCTCCGCCTACCAGAGGGTACTCCCCCCCTCCCCCCCCCCCCGCCAACACTCCCGAAGCAACTCGCCTGAACATTTTAAAATTACTGTATTATTATTATTACAGTTTACTTGTAATGAGTTTCGTGTCTATATATAACAGTAATGACTACGGTTTCCCCTGTCTGTAAAGGAGGTGGAGGAACACCCCCCCCCAACCCCCAAATTTACCAACAGACCAACTTCCGAGATTTCAAGGCCACCATATGACAGCTGTAACCCCGTTATGTACCGAGTGGTTTTCGATTGTTTTAAATAAGAGTTTGTACATCAGTTTGTTCGTTTGTTATCGTTTCAACGAGACGGAAGGCGTGTTTGTATGTATGTGAATACCGAAGCCGTTGGGCGAATGATATGACAAATTAAAAGTTTCTGATGGGGGCCAGTGATTGCACACGTGTGTGTGTGTAGGACCTTTGTGACTTTCTTCCACAACGCTTTAAACACTTTATGTGCTCCAGTCTATAATAGGTTGTTATTCCTTGGGCTACGGCAGATAACCAAAGCTTAAAATATATTGAATAATAAAATCAACATGGCATTGAATTTCAGCAAAGGAATGGGACGGAACTTGACCGTAAATTTTATTCTAAAATAAATTGTTCGACGTTTTTAATGTTAAAATATCTGTTAAAATGTGTTTTTATTCGCCCAGTGTCGATAGCATCTCACTAATGAATGGTGTCTGCTGTTTAAATTGGAATTATGCATAAAAATGGAATTCACTTAATTCGGGTATTTGTAAGCAGAAGCACACACCATACAGCCAGGAAGAAGGCGGGGGGACTATTCCTCCCCTCCCCTAAGCCTTCCCCCCTACCGAATACCTTATTGACTGCCATAACCCCCTTTCCCTCGGACAGAGAGAGGAGGTAAAGACAGATGTGGAAAGGCGATAAGGACAGATAGGGAAAGGTGAAGAGAGAGAGAGAGGAGGTAAAGAGAAATAGGGAAAGGCGATAAAGACAGATAGGGAAGGTGAAGAGAGAGAGAGAGATTTCGCCAATGAGTGAGTGTTCCATTAGACTCGGTTATGCTAACAAACGGTAGGTATGTAGGTCAGCATAGCCTGTGCTAATCCAGGCTTGCCTAAGATATGCTGACGGCTAACCTGTGTGTTGTCTAGGTCATGATAACCATCGCAAGTGTCTTGGCATACGTTTTAGTATCAGATGTTATGATAACATAAGTTATCATAAGCTATGTTAACACATGTTATCCAAGTTTAAGCTCAGCTACAATAGCCTAGATTTGCATTGGTTATGCCAACAAAGTTTATCATATGTTAACAAGAATCTGATAACCAAGATTAGCATGGGCAATGCTGGCCAGCGTTATCATACACTATGCTAACCAGCGTTATGTTGGCATATGATAACAGTGTTACCACATGTTACGTTAATTAGTGTTGGAGTGTTTTTTTTTTTTTCTTGTCATATTGGAAATACATATGTCTGGAAAATTGTAGTGAATCAATCAATTTACTTCCAAATCATTTTATCCTATTTCGTTTCAATTTCATTATTCAATTAATTGAATATCCAAAATAGAGTATAATTAGAACCATTCAGAGTTCGGCTATTCTTTAATAAAAGTTTAATAACATATAAATTAAAAAAGTTACAAGTACTCTATTTTTGACTTATTACGCAGGCGTAGAGTATACAGCCTAGCCTTTTCATAAATACCTTAATTAGATTATTTTTCTGTTATCTATTTGACAATTTCAAGTAATATTAACCATTGGTAATACTGAAAATAATTAATATAAAAAATATTAATTTCTAAATTAATATGGCGAGCTTTCGTTAAGATTGACAGTTTTTTGGGAAATGGAATTTTATACCGAACCTCATCTAAAACTTTGACCACCGATACTTGGAACTGTTGCTGCAGACACTTTTTCAATTTGTAAATGAATAAACATAATGGACTTTCGTCAGCTTATGGCAACAATCCACTTAAAGAAATCTTATGTTGCAAGAGAAGAACTTGGGGAAAATGAAATCTCTAAATGACGTTTGAATGTCTTTCAGATTTATATACGCTACTGGGAGCGAGGAAAGTGAATGCAATATTTTACTACGATAAAAAGTAAATTCTATTCGCAAATTGAAAGAATTGGGACGACCATTTTTTGATAGATTCTTCTTTATTGGCACAAGGCCTCTCTCTCTCTCTCTCTCTCTCTCTCTCTCTCTCTCTCTCTCTCTCTCTCTCTCTCTCTCTCATGCCATAGTGCTAGCTTAGGTCCCGGGGAAGAAAAACGTGAAGATTTTGTGTTCCAAAAAAAGTGAAATTGAAGGCAAAGTTTAAATCTTTCCAAGTGACTGCAAAAGCAACCTGAAAGGATTTAAAAGCGGATGGAAGCAACTAAATAAGTGATAAAACTCATTTGGAAAAGGACCCGTGCAATATTTTGTGATAAATGCTGAGTATGATAACCAAACAGAACAGATCATATGTGTGGCTGTGTTATGAAACATCTCAGTCTCAGGCTAAAAAAACTCTGCAATGTTCATGAACATCAAGATATCAATAATCTTATTCCTGCCAGCTTTAACTTTTTTAATATGTGTTGATGAAACCAGGTTAGTAAGAATTTTCGGTTCCCTTTGTGTCCAAGAATAACATATATCACATAAAAACTCCACTGAGGAATTATCTGTTTTGTGATCGAATGATTTTGTGGTAATTTGAAATATAGTGTAACGAATTTTTTTTGCAAAAACAGTAGGAATGTTATACCCAATCTGAAACCCTTATTTGTTAAAGACATTTTAGAGAGGTTAATTGATTTTCTCGGTCATAAAATGGTTACAGTAAGTAGGTGCTGGTTTAGACTGGCCGAATTTAGGAAGTGAAAATCTGTACTAACCGGTACTCATAATGTACTCATAATTGACACCGATATTTCGGAATGTAAAGGACAGTTTTATTTTAATTTGGTAAGTAGACGGAAAATCATTTTAGATGAGGGAAATTCAGCTCTGAAACTTGTGGTACAGGGCCTCTCTCTTTCTATCTCTCTCTCTCTCTCTCTCTCTCTCTCTCTCTCTCTCTCTCTCTCTCTCTCTCTCTCTCTCTCTCTTTGTGCTATAAAAAGGAGCAATTATTGCTTGCGATGTGCAAGACCATTCTCTCTCTCTCTCTCTCTCTCTCTCCCCCAACCATTGGTTATTCGAAGGAGCAAGTGCTTACTCTCTCTCTCTCTCTCTCTCTTTGTGCTATAAAAAGGAGCAATTATTGCTTGCGCTGTAGCAAAACCACTCTCTCTCTCTCTCCCCCATGGGTTGGTTATTCAAAGGAGCAAGTGCTTACGCTGTCACAAGACCTCTCTCTCTCTCTCTCTCTCTCTCTCTCTCTCTCTCTCTCTCTCTCTCTCTCTCTCTGTCATGCAACTCTAAAAGTCTAAATAGCAAAATCCAGTGTTAGAGTAACTCTGGATAGTGAAAGACCTCGAATTTTGTGCTGCATAAAAGTGACGATATCCTTAAACCGTGTATCAATATGGCTGTCAAAATAAACTGATAAAGAAGTTGACAGTGCATACAAGGAGGAAAGTAATCAATAATACGTCTCTGGAAAAGGATTCGCCAGATATTTAGTGATAAAATGTAAACACTGTTACAGGTGAGGGTAGTTAAGCAGCCATTATTCTTCCTTGGACTCGTGCTTTTCCAAGTGCTAAGATAAACATAACAATTAACAGGTCCAGGATGAAGCTCGGTAGTTACTGAACGTTGCAGTCTCTTTCTCATCCCGACACAAATCAGTAATCATAGCCACATTTTAAGAACAATTCTACGATTACTTCGACTCTACGTAAAGCTACCGGCCTTGTCAAACACTTATCAAACACTTACATCACTTGCAACTAAGTTTTCCTTACGGTCTTTGCATCAACCAACATCGAATTACGTCTTAATCGAAGCAGTAAAACCTTATGTGAAATGTGTCAGCAATCTCTCTCTCTCTCTCTCCCATTCCACATATTGTTATGACGCCAGTTTTAATAGCCATAATCAATCAATCTCTCTCTTCCTAACACAAATCAGTAATCAAAACCACATTTTACTGATAATTTTACAATAATTTCGACTCTACGCAAAGCTCCCAGTCCTATCAAACACTTATCAAACCTTTATAACACACCCAACTAAATTTTTTCTTACATACTTCGCATCAACCAACATCTAAAAACGTCGTATTCGACGCATTAAAACCTTAATTCTTATGTGAACTGTGTCAGCAATCTCATCCCCACCTCTCTCTCTCTCTCTCTCTCTCTCTCTCTCTCTCTCTCTCTCTCTCTCTCTCTCTCTCTCTCTCTCTCTCTCTCTCTCTCGTTTGACGCCAGTTTTAGTAGCCATCAACCAATCTCTCTCTCTTTCTCAGCCGGACACAAATCAGCGATCGTAACCACATTTTACGAATAATTTTACGATTATTTAGAATCTTCAAACCCTTAACAAACACTTATATAACCCCTGACTAACTTATAAAACATTTATACAACTCCTAACTAACTTTTCAAAAACTTATATCACACCTAACTAACTTTTTCTTAAAGGTTCCGCGTCAACCAACATCTAAAAACGTCGTATTCAACGTCCAACGTAATTCATATTTCGCGCCTCTCAACTAAAAAAAACAAAAGATATATTTAATTCACTTGACGGGGTCGGGAACGCTATAGCCACCTATTATCGAAAAAAGAAACGAAATTCTTCCTCGAGGCCGGTTATCCAAATGTGTCTAAAATACGCTTATTACGATATTTATGCCATTTCCTGCTGTAGCGTATGATTTTGTATCGTATCTGACGTATTTTGAAAGAGATTGCGACTAAATTGCGTTAATATTTAAGGAGAAAATGCCATTTTAAAGTTTAAGAATACTGAAGTTGTAAAGACTGCTACCTGCTCGTTTCTTTGACACCTTACAAAGTCTTCGATTTAATTCAAATTCGAATGTTTAGGATGTTTATTGTTTTGGTCTGAAAACCAACGAATTCCGTATCTTATTTACTTTATTTACGCTTGATTTCGTCTTATTACGTAAGGGTTAAAACCTACGATAACAGCAGCCTTTAATATTATTAACGAATAAAAAAAGCTGCGTAAGTTGTTTTTTATTTCGGCGAGAATCGAATGTATGAATGAAAGATGACGTCACTGGCCTCGACGATTACGTATTGGTTTCCATGGAAACCGAGGTTTGTACCTAAATTTCAAAACAAAATATATCTGTTTTTGCAATAAAATATAGAAATAAAAAATTAATATTCATATGACCCATTTTGAAGTAGATTTAATTTTTGATTTTTATTCTTATATTACTCTCAAACTGCCTGATTTATCAATAAAAATATAAAGTTTTGAGATCGCTACTCACGTCGTATGGTTATACTGCTCAATTGTCGTCTGCTTCAATTC
>JANJGK010008829.1:0-15000 GCA_039081455.1 Macrobrachium rosenbergii
CACACACACACACGCACACATATATATGTATATACACACACATACACACACACACACACACACACACACACACACACACACACACACACACATATATATATATATATATATATATATATATATATATATATATATATATATATATATATATATATATATATATGTCATTCACCGGTAAGCAGGTGTTTTAACTATTCTTAGACTGTGGAAGTTTACTTTTCCATTCCACTTGTAGGAATAATGCAGGATCGTATGGCTTGTAGTGTCTTACTAAGCAGTCAAAAACATTATACTTTACAATTGTTATCTTTAAGTACTTTATCGAAGACGAAAAGCTTGGAAACGGTAAAATAGAATCTCTATTATTATTATTATTATTATTATTATTATTATTATTATTATTATTATTATTATTATGCGTAAAATCATAAGGGAGAAGACGACAATGCTATTAAATAGCTAATCAAGGTTTCACGTAATGGAAAGCCTTCATGAAAAACAACGAGAAGAGCATTAGGAGGAAGGCCTGATGATTCATAAATGAAAATAGTTGATAAATCGAGATTAACAAATAACCATGCATGTATGCAGTTAAGCATCATTAAAAAAAGACAAACCAGGATAGGCCTGAAATTGGCCACCAGGTCAGTATAGGACATCGAGGGGAGAGTGGTAACAAATACTGGGAAGAAAAACTGGGGCCTGGCATCAATCAAGGAGAGAATGACAATGGAAGAATAAAGTGGACCTGCTGGTGATAGATAACAGCCTCATGGACACCAGTTGCGCACCCCGCCCCTCACCACCCTTAAGCACTCCCCCTCCCCTCGAAGACCCTGAAAAGTAAGGCCATTGCCCCATGCAGTACAAAAGATGATACTCGGGTGGAAATTAGAGTTCTTACATAAATTTGTGGCTACTCAAACACACAATCATCTCGTGACGTTTTCTGTTTCTTTGACATTATCATTAACATATTTCTCCTGTAACGTTTTTTTTCTCATATATTAACGTGCAATCAATCCTAATTCTACTATTTTTTTTCTTAGGTTAACAAGGAGGCTGTTTAATTATGATTTTATGTCCATTTTTTTTAATACAGTATGATATAATTGCTATTGTGCATATTTCATTCCTCTACCTCTGGGAAAATAATGCTGGAATCTTTCACCAGTGCCCTCTGCGGAACCAAACATTTTATTTCATTTTCCTCAAGCTCGACAAATGCAACATAATTATTTTGATGTTTAATTTAGCGAAACCAGCAGTGTTACAGTATTTACCATCAGGTTCCATTTGTTGTTTCACTTTTTTTCAGGTAATATAAATGATTAATTTTTCCTCACTTACCAAACACTTTTAGTTCAGGGTCTTCTCAAGTTATATCCAGCCTCACTCTTTTCTCTTCTTTTCCCCTTCCGATGAAAATAGAAGTCGTTTACTTTTTCTTTTTTTCCACAGGTTAAACAGATCATGGAAGAAGCAGTGACGCGGAAATTCGTCATGAAGAGAGCAGCAGCATCACTTCCCTTTGCGGTGAGTTTTTGACACAGAAGTTTTCCGCCACTGTCCGAAAGGTCCCACTTCCGCCTGCCGCTTGTTCCTTTTAGTATTGGCTCTCAAAAATATGTCGATTTTTCCATTTCGTTTTTCCATATTGTTTCGCGATGACTGATCGTTTTATTGTAAAAAATTTCTTCTCTTACTGATTCAAAAATAGTTTATTTTTTTATTTTTTTGTCAAATTGTGTTTCAGGTGTAGGCCGCTTTTCATTTGAATTTTATGATTCTTTATCTCCAAAATATGTTTTTCCATTTCATTTTTGCCCTGCTGTTTCTCTGAAATCGGCAGCGTTTTTTTTATTTATTTCTCTCGTGCTTCGATTTTTCTTTTGTTCAATGTAAATTTTGAGATTGAAGGTTAAAATGCAAGTGTTTTATTGGGTTTACATACATAACATACATACATACATACATACATACCATACATACATACCTACATACATACATACATACAAATACATACATACATACATACATACATAACACATATATATATTATATATATATATATATATATATATATATATATATATATATATATAATATATATATATAATTTCCTATTGAAGTTAATGGCATTGTTCGCAGATACTATATTTTTATCAAGATTTTGAATCAGTCTATACTTCTTTGAATTAGTATAAACTGATAAAAAGATAGTATCTGCGAACAATACCATTAACTTCAATAGAAATTGCATAAGAGAGAAAATATGTCCAAATAGTATATTTTATATTTGATCCCCGAGGACAAGTACTAAACACGGCGAAACAGTGATTTATTTACGCTGTTTCGCCTTGCTTAATATTAACCCCTGGGGGATCAAATGTCCCTAAGTGCATTTGATCCCCAGGGGCTAGTACTAAACACGGCGAAACACATTTGACCCCCTAGTGCTAAAACACGGCGAAACAATGTAAATGAAACACTGGTTTCGCCGTGTTTAGTACTGGCCCCTCGGGATCAAATGTTCCTAAGCGAGTTGCTCATTTCACAAATTCCCTTGGGACTTTGCGAAATCCTGGATTTCACATATTCCTGTAACACACACACACACACACACACATATATATATATATATTTATATATATATATATATATATATATATATATATATATATATATATATATATATATATATATATATATATATGCGGAGAAGGTGACCAGACGGCATATTGAGGTCGTACCGTCAGATCTTTCTCTAGCTTAGCGGAACAGTTTCCAAAATAGCTCCCATAGACAATAGAGGTAAGCTTCAAGAGAGACTTGAGGCGAAAGCCTCTGCGCCAAGTGTGAGGGGCAATGCTCCAAGCTAGGGCGATGAGAGCGATATAAAGCTGTAAGAAATTAAACGAATAAAGGTCAGTAGTGAAAGCGGGAAAACGCAAACGAATTATATTAGGAAACACAAACAGTAAACACTATAAAAGTCGATAATGTGTACAAGCGGCTTTACTAAAACAGAAATTGGGAAGTGGAGGTTTTTAGGAGCTTGAAAGGTAAAGATTAAGAAAATGATCCTAATGGCTTGTGGACAAGGCTTGGTTATATAACAATAGAGCCTGATTACTTGGCTAATGACCGCCCTGGGCAGGTGATTTATGACGGCTTTATTTAGGCATAATTTTTCATAACTTTGAAACATGAAGGCCGATTCTTGAGAGCATTATGACGTCGTAATGAAATATTGTCCCTGCTCCTGCCCAGAGGGCTCCTACCGCCGTCATTCTTTCTCTTCCCTTGTTCTCTGTGGAAATGAGTAATCCTGCTGTTACTCAGTTCGGTAAATACTTCCCCCAGCCTGCAAAGCTCTGCAAGCATCCTTCTTCCTCTGCTTTTTCCCAATCGGTAATTTTGCATCTTTCAGGAGGCAGAAAGGTCAGTTACATTCTTCGGAGCAAAGTCCTTTCTTTGACCTTGCCCTTTGCGTTCCTTTCTTTTCCTTTTCTTGATAGATGAGGTGAGCGGAAAAAGACGATTCTACGAGGAAATTGCGTCCTGATAGAAAGGTTTACCTTTCATATATTGCGTTTTTCTTCATGCCTACGCCCTGCTATAAAGCACCTTATTCATTATTAAGGCTGTTTCACCCGTCGTGTATATTAGAAGCAGCTAACCGTTATTATGTAAAATACTCAGCGGCCTTGCGGGGTTTTACCAAATATAAGAATTTTACAATAAATTTGTAAAATATCAGGCCACTTGCTAATGCTTCTTAGGCGCATATCCGTATTTTATGAATTTTGCATAACGTCATAGATGCAATAGTAAGCATCTTAATAAACTACTACTCTGATTAGTGCTGCTAATTGGTGTCACCTTTAATCGGATGCCATAATTTATTAACTAAAGCCTCTATTCATGTACTATACAACGTAAGTTTGTGTGATGTTTTATACATATGTTAGTTGAAGTCTATTATGGGTTAGCTGCAGATGAAAAGAAATCTTACTTATTTGCAAATGGAATTTCTTGGTAGTCTTGAAGAGATGCCAACTGTTGATTTTGAAATAGAGTTTCCTCTTCTCTTTCCTCTTTCCTGGAAATGAATAAATACATTACATGGAAATTTCTTTAACATGCAGTTCTCTTTACACCTTCATTGAGGCATTTTCCTTTGAAAGTCTGTTGCCTTTTTACAATATAAAATTCAGTCACACCTCTGTAAGGCTTTGTGTTTTTGGATGTTTACGTGTACGTACAACATTGATGAAATATTTGAAAATCTAATTAAAACTAAATGTCAAACGATCTTTTGAAATTTTACCACAGTGCAGTGTCAAGTATAGATTTCCCAGTCACAAGCATATATTGTGTTTGTGTGTAAATTATATATGTATGTATGTATGTATTTATGACAGTAACTTGACAACACAAATGAACCAGACCCTCGATTTTTTGCTATAAGGAAAGAAGAATAATGTCAACAGTTTTGTTCCTTTAGGCCATGGGCACAAACAAGCACTCCTGGTACCTACCTCAGCATCTTCCTTTTAGCTGTTTGATGGCTCCTCTTCTCTACTTTTCATATGGTCCATCTTTCTGTTGAGCATAATAGTTCGAGTGTGATTCAAGTTTTTTTAGACCACCATCCGGTTCTTCAAATGACCTTCTTATAACCGTGTCTGGTAACTGTCCTTTCGTCTTCTCCCAGCACTTGCTGCTTTAACCTTCTCATGCACACCCACCTTGTATTCTTATTGTTCTTTCATAACAGAAACCAAGAGGCTTTATACAGGGTATTTCTGTGATTCCCTCTTAACATCTTGTTCTAACGTGTAACTGATCTTTTTCTGCCAGGCTATTGACATTGCATCTGTTATCAGTCATGCTCTCCTAGGGCCTTTCCTATCTAATCCAGAACCGTTGATGCTCTTCCTTTCACTTAGCAGTTTTGTCTAGGTCATCTGCAAATCATAAATGCCACCACATGGGGTCCTTAACCTTTACATATGTTAGGGTCTTGTGATTGCTTTTCTGGCGCATTTTTTAGTGTCGGTGTTTCAAGATTTTGCGACACTTAGCACACACTTCCTTCTTTATATTGGTACAAAATTCACGAAAATTATGCTAGTTGAGATTGTATTATAAAAGTGGCAAGACGTTTGACGTCAAGTTTCCCACTAGATAGCCTAAATGGAGCAAAGACTGGCCACTAAATGTACAAAGAAGGCAACCTCCCTACAGTCTGACCCATAAGTTCTTTATGTATCTGTCTTTTAAATTAATTATATCTTTCCAGTTAGCATGATATGAACGCCTCTTCCCAAATACTTGCATAGTTTTTATTCTGGGTACTGAAAACGCTTATACGAGGTCCCCACAACGCTGTTAAAGCTATCTATTTTCTTTGAAGAGAGTTCGATTGATCTCAGTGCATTCAGCACCTGTATCCTTACATTTACCTCTTTTGCTGACCCACTTACTTTTATGAATCATTATATATATATATATATATATATATATATATATATATATATATATATAGTTATATATATATATATATATATATGTATGTATGTATGTATGTATGTATGTATATACACTAATAATGACGTATCTTTTCGATTTTTAAAGTAAATGGCAGTTATAATTCTCGAATAATAAGATTTCCTGATGAATTCTAGATATAGGGAAAGAACTTCTTAACCCATCGTTCACTCGTAGTTTTTGAACATACAAATGTTTAACCAAAATAAAAGTTTCCACGGAAAGACCGTAAAAGATAAATGACGAATCTTCAGTCAAGAAAATCAAAGACCTCTCAAAACCTCTTTGAAAGCGCTTCAATTGAATCTCGAAAGATGAAAATTTCTCCAAGAAAAGTATAACTAGATAATATTTTATTCATAATCCCTTGCGTATAGAATAAATTTAAATTTGAGCCGCTCTCATCTAAATGTCACAGAGAGAGAGAGAGAGAGAGAGAGAGAGAGAGAGAGAGAGAGAGAGAGAGAGAGAGAGAGAGAGAGAGAGAGAGAGAGACTGGCATGGGGTGTGAGGGCCGGACCTAGGAATTTTGTGGCCAATAAATGCACTTTGAATGATGAGCGCAGCACGTACACGTGTGTGCAGGTGCTCTTTCAGTATGTTTATATCAGTGTTTCAACAGAAGAAATAGCATAGTTAAGCCGATTATTCCGTTAGATGATGAAGGCACATGTAGGGTTGATTATCATGCTTGTAGCATGCCAGAAACTTGAAGGGAAAGCGTACTTTGAAATATGCAGAATCTTTTGCACCTTAGGAAGTGCTCAGCTTTTATAAATATCACAAAATTTTGCCTAAAACGTGGGAGGCATGAACAGCATGGAAGACGGTGTGAGTAGGAAAAGTAATTTCTGTTGTTATTCCAAGCGAAATAACTGAACATGACAGTACATTGTGGAGGAGCTCCAACTCCTGTGAATGGAAGAAGTTCAGGAAGCATCTAAAATCTCTGTAAAAGAAAAAAGAAGAGAAAACTGACAAAGAACAGGAGGGTGCCGTCAGTCACGTTCCCTGCTCACGACAAATAGTCTTATGCGTACGTTGTACCCTGTAATCCCTTACTTTTGCTTTGTCATATCACTGAACTTTTATCCACCACTTTCTTTTAATATCGTATGCAGCAATACACTCAACCTTGTAGATTTCGCAACAGGGTCGTTTTGAAAAAAAAATAATCACTTAAAAGCTTTGAGTACTAGAAATGGTGACGGCTGAAACAGAATTTGGAAAGACCACAATCGCTGTTGGCTTAAGAAAAGCTGAAACTAAGTAAACCTCCCCAAACATTATCTCCAAATTCATACTATAATTCACAAAGCTTAGCAATGCCAGTGAAATTAATTTACTTGATTTAATGTCTCGTGAATCACGTTAGGATATTATTAAATAATCTATTAGTAGTTCCTCATTAGTACAATATATGAATATCGATTTCTATTTTATTTTGCTCGGTATCACTGGGAGCAAAAATCCCTAACGTAAATTAATTTTGTCACAGCCGAAGCGGTAGACAAGGGTTTTAGATGGGAGAATCTCGATATGAACAGTTAATATTACTGAAAGAAGTATGACAAACACCGAACTATATTTTTAGTACTTATATAAGTCTAAAGTCATGCAGTATTTTTGATCTGATATTGCTTCAAAATATGAATATATACAGGAGCATCCTTATTATTATATTATATAAGACAAATATTGCACAATGACACTCATGCTCAACATATCTGTATAGCAGAGAACAGACAAAAAGTCTAGAGATTATGAGGGATTATTAAGCTTCCTCCTGTGATTATATAACATTTAAACTAGATGGAATGTCTGTTTGAAAACTGACTTTCGGTCAAATTCAGCATGGTGAAACTACACATAAAACAGAAAGGTTTGAAACATTACAGAATTTGTATTTGATTAAACTCTCCCCCTAAACCTTGGCATCATATTCATTTTTGCCAGTCCCCTAATGGTAAACTTTGGTACAAAAATACTGATCATGGTCTCTTAAACTTCGAGCGTTAGTAAAGTTCTGTGTTACCTGTTAGTTTTATAAACTGCTTCGAATGAGCGTTGTGAATTGGATAATGGGAATTCATTTCTATGCGTTGAAGTGGTTTGAGCGAGCGGGAATGGGTGAGAGAGAAATGTTGTCAGTTTTAAAGTCATTACAGTCGTTGCGTCCTAAGGCAGGGTGGCAGAGTGACATGAGTTAATACGGTCTTTTCTTATTTTCCGTACAAACTCTCATCCATAAAACCCTTGTCTTATTTATCCATGTTTAGCTGCATCTCATCTATGACAATAATGTCCTTTAGACTTTCCTCTGCGGAGTATGTTTCCGGGCAGTGTAAGGGGCAGTTCGTACATGGAAAGGGCTTTGGGAATCGGGATAACATTTTTGTCAAAAGTTATAGTGGCATGACATCAGAGGCAGTGTGTATATATATTCCCAAAAATACTCTTCCTTGTGAAATATTGAGGATGATGCTAAACCAACGTTAATTTTCGTCAAATTGTGCGTTCTCGTTTTACATCATAGCCGCTTGAACAGGGTTAAAGTTAAAAACTCTACGGACATCACATTACATATTTAACTTACTTCGGTAAAATGATTCTTTGTCGGTTATACTTTCTAAGTTAAAATTCTCTATATCGCTTCCTACGTTACAGTGACTGTAAACTAAGTAACAACAGTATAATCCTGTTTAACCGTGTGCCATACTAAGCCACCTAAATGGATAAGTAGCCATTTTTTTGTTTTTATTTTCTTTCGTTCCCACCATCTTCCTATTTTCGTTTAGGGTAACACTCTGCTTAATTAAAACGAGCGTGTTATCACAGTCACCCGCTGATAAAGTGGATGAGTTGGCCTTCAGCCACGTATCTGCTCCGATAATGAAATTCAGGACCAAGCCAATACTTCCTCCACTTTCGTGCCGCTTTTTATTATTTTTTTTCTCTTTCACGTTTGTGTGCGCCGGTGGAATACTGATGAAGGATTGTCAGTTTTGCACGTAATCACGGCAATGTAGTTTGTAGTGTTTGCGCCGTCACCGTCTTAACATCTCTCTCTCTCTCTCTCTCTCTCTCTCTCTCTCTCTCTCTCTCTCTCATCTCTCTCTCTCCTCTCTCTCTCTCTCTCTCGTGAATATCTCACCGTCAGCAGTAATAACAAAATTTCCTACACATTTGGCATTATGAACATTATCAGTCAGAACTTCCTACTTCGAATGAACTCTGCCATGAATATCAATACCTTATTGCATAGAAAGTAATTATATAGATATTATTAAGTGGAATTACGTCTTTGTCACGATTTTTCTTCATCGTAATACGTTCAAGAACATCTTAGGACGAAAACAGATTCCAACACCGTAGTCAGATGGGTGACACATTACGAGTATTTAAGCGCAGCCTGCCTTATTTAGCATATTTTTATTTGATCGAAATTTGGATACTTATTTGCATACACACAGACATACTGTATATATCAATACATATCAGTGTGGTATATATAAATATAAATTTTTATCACATCACCGTGACATTTTTTATTCACAAACAGTAAGCTCCAAATGTTGCTTGATATCCAATTCGCTCTACCTCGGAAATAATACCGAAGGACCCCGTAAGGGGTAGTCCGATGAGTGCACTGTAGGCATTACCGTATTGAAGGTTCTTTGTACCGTACCTTCGGCCCATAATACAGCCCATTTTATTCCTTTTACTGTATCCACTTTCATAGTCTTTTCCATTTTTCTTTCCACTCTCTCTTAAAAATTGCCCATTTCCGTTTCAGCGCTGAATGACCTTATAGGTCCCAGCGCTCGGGCCTTTGGTGTACATTCTAAATTCTATTCTGTTCAGTACCGAAGGGGAATTATAACTGAATTATATATATTTACATGTTGTATATATATGTGTGTATGTATAATATATATATAATATATATATTATATATATATATATATATATATATATATATATATATATATATATATATATATATATATATGCCTACAGAGACACAGGAGGACTTTAACTAACTTTAATATATATATAATATATATATATATATATTATATATATATATGATGTGTGTGTGTGTGTGTGTGTGTGTGTGTGTGCGTGTAATTTGATTCCAGGAGGGTCGTTTTTGGCACTTTCATTTAGAGCCCATTGTACCTCTGTGGTTTAACCAGAAATATGTTGGATTGTAACCAGAGTGAAGAATGGTGTGAGAGTTGCAATGTCATCTTCAAAACTGCCGAGAAATGGAAGGCTAACTTCTAATATATATATATTTATATATATATATATATATATTATATATATATATATATATATATGTATATATATGTATATATATATGTATATATATATATATATGTATATATATATATATATATATATATATATATATATATATATATATATATATATATATATATATATATATATATATATATGACTCACATCAGGATCGAACCCCAGGTCTTTCAATTGAAAGGCAAAGGACGCTGCACTTTCATTTGAAAGACCTGGGTTCGATCCTGATGTGAGTCAGAAATTTATATGTTTGTGTGTGTGTGTGTGTGCGTGTGTGCGTGCATATGATGCTCTTGTAAACTTCGTTTTGAGTTGGAAATCTGTTATGTTATGGACAAGACCAGATTCCTTATTTTTCTGTAGAAATAAAACGGCAAAGTTAATATAAACTTTATCCCAAAGTACTTGTGCGGTTTCTTTATGTCTTCGCCCATGTACCTGTTACGGCTAGAATGGTGGTTTTATGGAGTTTTATGGCAAGGTTACGCAATACATTCGTGTTCTTGAGTTTTGACAGGTTTTTACAGAAGGTCAGAAGTTGTCCAGGATTTTATGTCGCTTGTATTACTTTGTTTGAATTGGGTGAGATGTATATTTTTTATTATGTTTACTCCAGGGATGGTTATAGTTGAGATTTGCAAGTGGGTCTTAAGAAAATTGTTGTTAGAATTTGGCAGCATAATCTGATGGCACATCAGTGACATTTGTCACTGTTTTTTATTTCCTTATGAAAGTTGGCCAAGTAACATCTTTAATGCTGGCATTTAAAGCTACCCGTCACATCTTTATGTTCTCCTTATTTGGTTTTTCACGTATCAGTCATTTGTACATATTAATTTCACATTATTCTGCAAACTACTCTTTCATTTGTCTATGTATTTCCTTTATCCTGACATGTGAACACCCTGTCCTTTAACTTATTCGATGGGAATGTCAGCTCATGTTGAATAATAATAATAATAATAATAATAATAATAATAATAATAATAATAATAATTAATAATAATAATAGAAGCTCTTTAACACAATTTGGGTTAAATAGTGATTAAACAGTATGGCACGTTGTTTAAAAATCAGAAATAGTTGAACGGGCATGCCTAAATATAAAAACCTGATAATTTAATGACAGCAGACATGCCAATCAGTCCAACGGCTAAAAATACCTCAGCTATCAAAGTCAATCTGAATAACCTCACCTAGGCAACAGGGTGACGGCCGACGCGTGAAATAGAATTCCAACCACGTCAGTTCAGGTGGAACAATCGTGATTGTGATCTCCATTTCCGTGGAATGCTAAAGAATGCTGCCATTATTCGCACCACTGGATTCAGCGAAGGATTAGGGGAGCCGGAACTTGGGGAATGAAGAGGAGGAATTATGTTCTTTCGCATATTTCGGGTTTTATCTGAATCGCCGCGAGTGGAGGCTTTTGGCGTTTGTGTAATCTTTTGAAATTTTTAAAGTTTACTGTCTCTCTCTCTCTCTCTCTCTCTCTCTCTCTCTCTCTCTCTCTCTCTCCTCTCTCTCTCTCTCTCTCTCTCTGCTCAGTTGCCCCTTTGTGTCTGTTTATGAAATTCGAGTCGATTTTTCAGCGCAGATTCGATTTACAAGGTTTTTGGTACAGAGCGGGAAAAGTAATGTTTATTGCATTAGCGTATTTTTACCATAATTTTTATTTCTAAGCTGATATTCTATGACATTTTTATGACGAATATGAAGCTGTCAGTGTCTTTTATTATTTATTTGTTGTGCCATTTATAATTGTTGTTGGTCATCCTTAGATCATCACAAACAATTTTTTTGTGTTATTTTTTTTTTTTATTTTTTTTACTGCTTGGGGATTTAGACCAGCCACTCCGTTTATATCTAAGCATTACCTTATTGCACTGGTCAGTTCAGTAACGATTGGTTCATGCAAATTAGCCTATTATGCAGCGATCCCTTTGTCCAAAGTGTTTATCGTGTATTTTAAATATCAGTGAATGGAACATTTGTATTGTTGCATTGGTTAGACCATTACGAATTGTTGTATGAGAACTAGCCTTTTATTTTGCCACACTGTCTAAAGTCTTTGTAGTGTGAATTTAAGTATTTTATTCGTAATTTTCTTCATTTGCTTTCATATATGATTCTGTTTGTAGTGCTTTCAATTATATTGGTAATATTGTCGTTGTGATTTTGTTAGTAACGTTGTGTGTAACCTTTCTGCTTGTGAGTCTGTGGACAACGTATTCTTTGATCATTTTTTCGTACATTTGTCTTTGTCAATGTGGTATAATTTGTAGCGTTGTGCATCTCGCTTTCGATTCGCCCCCACATGAGGCCTCAGGTTGGATTTCAACTTTTGCCCTTGTATGCATTTACGTGATACAATGTGTGCTTATAAATAACATTTCTGTCTCGATCCTGAATATCAGGTTCTTGGAAAGCGTCAGTTTGATGTCATTCCGATTTGCTCTCTGTTTCTTACTGTGTTTTTGGTAACAGTTTTGACTGAGTAAACAACTAATCCTCGTCTATTTCAGGGTGATTATCGACCGTTGTATTTTAGTCAGGATATTCTAAAGACATTTTTATTGTTACTTTCGTTTGTTTCAGTATTTTTAGTAATACATAAAGTCGAATAATTTCGTTGAAGCTTTGGACTATAAAAGAAATGGGTTAAATACGAATAAAAGTAGTATCAGTGACGGCATCCAGCAGAACTCACAAAATTGGGCTAATAGTTATGACGTCCAGTTCATATGAGAGCTCTCTTTTGTTTTAACCTTGAGCAAAGACATCGCCTGCCTATCTGATTTAGGCACCACAGGTGTCTTGGAAAGAATTGCATTTCTATTATTAATATATTTCCCATGTTAATGTGCGATGTCATACACGCACGTTTATGTTGTAGGTGAGAAATGTTTTTAGCTAGAAACTATATTAATAGCTTAAACGGTACGAAGCACCTTATACATAATTGCGATTCAATATCATTGGAAAAACACATCCTGTTATTTTGATGGTCTCTATTGCTGATTTTGGTGTATCGTAGGATGACATTCATTTAATCCCATAAATGATTAATCCAAACAATAATATACCTGACCCTGACATTTTCAGCTATGAACATGGAACGGAAGAGGAATAACAATGAATTTTTTATCAGTTGCATTAGTCTTTTTGAACATAATGACCTTGTCATGCAGTAAACGTGCCTCACTGTCGAACTTCTCAGTTGCAGAGGTCCTTTATTCCTCACACCATTGGACTGTGGAACAGCCTCCCTCCTGAGGATGTCGTGCCATTGGAACTTAGGAAGTTCAAGCGAAGATGCAACGCATCACTACCCTAATACAATTCAAATTGTATTTTAATATTTTACTTACATTATATTTATTTATTTAGTTATGTTTTTCTAATAACTGATCTCCTCTTTCTGTATTTCCTGTTATTTCCCATTACGTTCTGTTACTACTTTCGAATGAACACCATATTCTTTGGAAGCTCGAATTTAAGTTAATGGCCCTTGTGGGCTTGTTCCATATGAATAGGGTTCATCTTCTGAATAATAATAATAATAATAATAATAATAATAATAATAATAATAATAATAATAATAATAATAACAATAATAATAATAATAATAATAATAATAATAATAATAATAATAATAATAATAATAATGTATCATTTACCCTACCTTTGTAATTTCTTCATCAATAATTTGAGATAAGAGTGTAGCACTTCTAACAGACCATAATTGATCGTCTTCCGTAACCCACATCCTACATTCTGCACGACCATCCTCCTCTCCTTTTTAATCCTCTCGGGAAATTCCCTGAAGTGACCGAAATCCGCGCCACTTCCTCTTCCCTCTTGGTGCTACGCAACCACCTCTTCGTGCTCCGTGGAAATACATTCCGGAACACAGCTCTCTCTCTCTCTCTCTCTCTCTCTCTCTCTCTCTCTCTCTCTCTCTCTCTCTCTCTCTCTCTCTCTCTCTCTTCGCCTCCTTCCCCAGCCCCTCTTCCTTCTTCCACCCACCTTTTTTGCGTCATGGTAATGAGTATTTGAGAACCCGAAGGTAATTTCCAAAGGGGTATCCTAAGGAATTTTCAGCGTTTGCAGAGGAAGAAAATTACAGGGGAATTTCTCAGTGTCAGTTAATTCTGAATTTGCAAAAGACACGGACTGGGGTTCTAAGTGGTCTTTACCATTAAGAAATTGCCGAGGATATTATTTTGCAAATAAGGATCTGCTTCCAGCTTAGGAGATTTAAAAGGATTTATTTTTTTCTAATGGCCTTAGGATGGATTATATTACCGTAAGTAAATGTTCATCTCTCTCTCTCTCTCTCTCTCTCTCTCTCTCTCTCTCTCTCTCTCTCTCTCTCTCTCTCTCTCTCTCACACACACACAAATACTTAATGGTATGTGAGAAGGAAAATTTTCCGCCCTCGTGTAAAAACTTTACATATGAGAAACATTTATAAATATAAATACAAGGTGAAGTGATTGTTGTATAGTAATACAGAAAAACCACTGTCATTAGCATGCCTATACCTAAAATGATAATGAGTTATTTCGCTAATTTTGCCTAACGTTGTAGTATTCTCACGATCGTCAACTTTGTTTTCACTTAATGCGCAGTGTTTATGTGATTGCCAGTTGATTTTCTCCTTAATTCGCAGCATTTATGCTATTGTCAACTTTTTTTTCGTTTAACTTTGCAGCATTCATTCATTTGTTAACCTGATGTCGCCCTAATTCATAGTATTCATACGAACGTCAATCTGGTTTTCCCCTTGATCCTTTGGATTCATGTTATTCATAATCTGTTTTTCGTATAACACTGCTTACTCCCTCTCTAACTTTGTTACCGCCAAACTTTGCAGTGCCTAAGCAGTCATCATCTTGGTTATCCCTAACTTTACAGTTTATGCGAAAAACCAAGTTTTTCGCATAAACTCTTTGTATTCTCTTGATCATCAACTTGCGATTTTTTTCTAACCTGGAAGTATTTGTATTATCATCAGCTTGGCTATCCCCTTACCCCACTCTATTCTTGGGGTCATAAGCATGGTTTTGCCTAGCTACGTAGTATTCATGCGCTCGTCAAGTTGATTTTCGCCTA
>JANJGK010008829.1:20000-24716 GCA_039081455.1 Macrobrachium rosenbergii
ATTGGAATAAGCTTTTGAATACTGAGTTTGTTTTATGAGAACCTAAATACAGGATTATAGAGTAATTACGGAAAGTAGAATCCGTTAACCTGTAGTCTAATTGTCAGCACGTAAGTTTCAAGAAATTGAACAGTGAAGATATCACTGATAATGGAAATGTTTCTAAGGGCAGAGCTACACACGGGAAAGGAATGTAGCACAGCGCTCGCTAAAAACTAATATTGCATGCTTAGAGCTAAAGGCTTCATGTAATCTTACTTTATGATGTTTGTAGAGTGAGTATCACAGAGTATATTTGAATGATGTTCAGGGTTACAGCAAAAAGAGCATATAAAACAGATATCTCATTGATAAGGCAGAGAGAGAGAGAGAGAGAGAGAGAGAGAGAGAGAGAGAGAGAGAGAGAGAGAGGAGAGAGAGAGAGAGAGAGAGAGAGAGATCTTGCTGTCAACTTCATACTGTGTCTGTAGCATATAGCCTTAGAGTAAAGATAGTAATCACTATTAGTACATGATCGAAATAAAGAAGTAACAGACCTTCGAAAGAGCTTTTGTAAACTTCATCTGTGAAACATCACAAAGGCCGGAAATTTTCAAAGAACCGTCTGTGTCCTGTGACGATACGGCAAAATCTATCACGGGGCATTGAAGGGAATTTGATGAAAATCTATAAAAACCGAATTGAGGTGGAACTAAGATTTGACGACAGTCTTTTCAAATAAAAGATAAAAATGAAAATAAGTTCAGAGACGATCGACTGTCCAGTGATGACGGTAGTAATTTCCTATTTGCGAATATCTCAATATAACCAGGTTTTCTTAAGACTAACATCGTTTCTGTTTAATCTGGGTATCAATGCAGGTATTGTCTGAAGATTTTACGAATGAAATAACAGTAAAATCCTTTGAAATAAGGAGTATCACTTTGGGGAGAATGTTCCCAAGAGAAAGTAGCCAGCAATAACGTATTTTCTTGAAAGACAAAAATTAGAATACTGGAAAAGAAATTTTATCACTCTCCATTAAGGAGTCTTAAACCAATGACCTCTCCTCGCAGCCGCCGTCCATGAGATGAAACAGTTCCAACTGGTGTCGTATGTTTACGTAAAATAACGTAAGTTTATTTAGAAATGAATCGTGTGTTTTAATACATACATACATACATACATACATACATACATACATACATACATACATACATACATACATACATACAGTTCATTTAGAAATAAATCGTGTGTTTTAATACATACATACATAACTTGAAAACACTTGCTTAGCATCGGAATGAAATTAAGAGTGATATATATATATAGATATTTATACGAATGCGTCCGTGATGACATCAGAAAATGTGGTTATTGGTTAAGCCATTGATGTGCATTGCATTTTATCACTTGCATGTATTTCTGTTCAACATTGATTGCTATCTCTTTCCTTTATATTAAAAAACACAGTGATTCACTCACAAAAATTGTTCTTATGAGTCAGACGCGTAATATACATTTAAATGGAGAAGGTTGATAATAGCTTCCCAGTGAATGCTATTGTTAACGCATCTTTTTGCAGTTGAAGTTTCTCCTTATGAGCTTTTGTATATACCAAGTAATAATTTATTTTGCAAGTGGTTATCCTGCTTTAAGCGTTCCTTTTACGGATTGCCTTTTCTTTGACGTAACAACTTTGGGTGGCAGCTTCTGTTTCTTTTTAGGATGAGGATGCTGGCCCATGCTATTTCCATGATTCCCAATTGACGATGGTGGATATTCACAATTGGGTCGACAGGTTGGGCTGGTCAGGATCGAACCACGGAGCCTAGGAATGCTAGGCTGGTGCTCTGCCGTTGAGCTACCTTACGTACATACATACATACATACATGCATACATACATACATACATACATATATATATATATATATATATATATATTATAATATAATGTATATATATGTATGTGTATATATATCTTATATATATATATATATATATATATATATATATATATATATATATATATATATATATATATATATATATATATATATATATACATACACACATGTGTGCATTATGTATTCTAGTTTAAATATGAATAAGAGTTTGTTATGTTGAGTTGATTATGTATTTGTATTTTTCTTCCTCCATATGAATGCATGTAACTAGAGAAGAGTTGATTGGGGGAATGAAAACAAGTAACAGGGAATCAGTTCCAGAAGCAGATATCCATATTCTCTGCTGTTTTACGTTGCTCCGCCTTGAATAAATAAACCATTTGCCTCAGACGTTAATTCCGGAGGTTTACACACTTGCAATTGTATATTCCTGATGATGCAAATAGGAAGGCGGGCGGTATTTCCATTTTCGGTACCTTGGGCGTTTGGATGCAAATAGGAAGAATCAAATATGGAGTGTCTGATATGGCTCAGATCTTCTGTCTGTGAGAATGCTACTTTGCTTGAGGTGCTGCTGCTTCTCCGTCGCACATAGATTCGGCAATTCGGCTGAGATTGACGGCTGAATGACAAATTATGATGGAAGGTCATGAACGTTGTTAGCTTTAATAATCCACGCAAGTGGATTTTTTAATACGTTTCCCAACATCTGATTTAACCGTCTGTTTTGCTACGAGGCTCCACTATTGAAATTGGGAACGACTGGTAAAATAGGGAAGACATGGCGAAGGGAGAGTGTGTAAGACGCGAAACTTGAGAGAAACACCATCACAAGAGAGAAAAATGTGTAGGAGGACCCAGTTTTGTAATCTTGCTTGAATGTGCAGGAGAGCCAAATTTTATAAAGTCTCTTCACGTAAGATGAGCTGTTTCGTAACTCGGTGTTGAGTGACTGACTGATTAAGAGTTATCACCAGTTAATCATCGCTGGATTAAACAGATCCCCTTTTTTTTAGAACAAAAGAGAAGTTTAAGCGTTTTCAGCCTGTTCAAAGTCTGCTCATGTGTTCTGTCTAATTCTCTGTCTACATATATGCACACGTGTGTATAATATGTATATATATATATATAGTATATATATATATATATATATTATATATATATATGTGTGTGTGTGTGTGTGTTTGTGTGTATGTGTGTATGTATGTATGGAGAGAGAGAGAGAGAGAGAGAGCTCAATATATATAAGTACGTATGTATAATATCATTGAAATGCCTCTTTCCAAGGAGCTAGTTTACCGTTATCCAAAAGATGGAGTTCAGTGATGCTTAACTGCGGCACAGCAATATTGCCCGTTTCTGAACTTACTCTTCACTCTTTATCTCCAGACGATGTTGGTCTTTTATTTCTAACCCGAATTTTTCGAGACGTTAGGTTACTAGTCCAAAGTCCCACCCTTTACAGGTTTTTTTAATCGATTAATCCAACTTATGCTTTTAAGCCGAGCAGTGGGGCACTTAAGGCCATTCTGCCCTTATGCCAGTGACAAAGGGAGTTGGAGTCTTGACAACGTGGTAACGAGATTAAGAAAATTTAAAAAAATGAAATACAAAGATCTAACTGGGAGAAAATCCCACAGTTGCCCCAAAAAATTAATAATTAAAGAGGTTGGACAGCTAGATTGAAGAAAGGAAGCAAGGACGGGTGCAAAGTAATAGACCAAAAAGTGTGTGGAGCCAGGGGCGGAGGGACGCTGCAGACACACTATACGTAGTAATGCCGACAGTGCACCACGTGAGTTGCACTTACACTATTCCACTGACTTATATTTACAGAGAACGCAGTTGTTAAGGAGTATTCCCAAGGCCCCCCTTTTAGGGAGTCCTTCCAATCCATATTCAAAGGATCAGAGTTGGTCGAAGTAGACAGATTGGTTAGATAATGAAAAGAGGCTTTTATTATTTTGCTTTTTATATGTCATAAACACTTAAGTTGCTTACAAGCTTACAAGAAAGCGAGCTTAATAATGTTCCTCTCCGAATCTATTAAAAGATCCAAGCAGACAGCAATGAGCTGTTCGCCCAGGCATGTGATAAATGCTGGCGACGGATAGAGAATTGAATCCGGTGAAGGGAAAGGCACTGAATTGCAAATAAATTGAAATGAAATGGGTTCATTTATTTGGCAGGATCCTCGGGCACTCGTTTTTGTCTTGGGATCCCTTGCCTGAAGAGATACTAATCTTTCTTTAGCATGTATTGTTGTCCTTTTATGTAAAAGTAATTTTGTACATCCCTATCGAGTGAGGCGAACTCGAGCCTTTGGCGCAGGCAAAGAAGTGTTCTAGCATCCCTGTAGGGTTGAAAATACAGGATAATCCCTTGACATACTGGCCTTTGAATCCATAAATAAAAATCCATTTCTTACTTTGCGTTCAATTTCCCCTGTCATTCCCTTCAACTTGCAGTGCTCACGTGGATTCGCATCCACGTGATCTGTGTTGCAAGAAGACAAAAGCAGGATCAATCTGGTTTATTGATTTCCCCAATGTTGGCGTTGGAGAGAGGGCCGATCTTGGCAAGAGGATTATTTATTTAAAAATCTGGTGAGCTAAGCCTTCCACACACTCTTCTCATTATTCGATGTGCATGATGCCTTCACAATAACGAATAAGCTGAGCTTGCGAATAAGGTCAAAAGTCAGGCGATGTTGAAAGTTCCCTGATTGAATTACGCTAGTGTTCTTTTCTGCTGTGTGACATCGTATGCCACGGATGCCTCGGAGCTGCCAGACGTGCTGCTCAAAAAGCAGCTTATCGCGTCTTA
>JANJGK010008830.1:0-24687 GCA_039081455.1 Macrobrachium rosenbergii
CATGACTATCTGTAAGTACACTAAATGTTAATATTGCCACATAATGGTAGTTGCATGGATTTCTTCTAAAGCTTCACTTATCTGAGTGCTCTCATACCTTCTTGTCTGTACCATCTCTAATCACTTTTAATGTCACTTTGGAAACAAATATAACTTTCAGAAATGTCATAACCTAATGAAATTTCTAGGAATTTATGAAAACGTGTGTGTGTGTGTGTATATATATATATATATATATATGTATATATATATATATATATATATACATACATATATACTGTATATGTATACACACATACATAATATATATGTGTTTGTTACACTTCAACACTGCAGAGAAAATCATATAAATCATGAAAGAAATTATCATTCAACCATGGCCATTGATTAAGAGTCACACTGGATACAATACGTACGGTATGACTTTTAGTCACAGCTGAGAGAGAGAGAGAGAGAGAGAGAGAGAGAAATTGTTATGATTAGCATTACAGAAATTCGCGCTGCCACATCTTTAATCATTCGTTTAGAAATCATTAACATATTAAAGGTTACAAATTTCAGATGAATCAACGGTTACTTAAGATGAAATTCTTACATTAGCGAGTTCTCTCTCTCTCTCTCTCTCTCTCTCTCTCTCTACTTTTACAAATTTAACTTCTGATCCTATGTAAAAATTGATGAATTTTTTGGCTTCATGTGACTGTGATGTAACATTTTTATAGAATTTACACTTTTACGAACATCAAACTTTACCTAAAATTCCTACCTAATTAGCTATAACAAATCATTACTAATTCTATCATACTAACTTGCAGAAATTACTACCATATGATAAACATATTTATACAAATTCGATTCCAATTAGTTTGATTGCAAAGTAGAGGAAATTAGAACAATCAACAAAGAAATACTAAACCAAATACTGACCTAAATACTGTAAATATCCATTCTTATCAGCACCTATCCTTTTTACCTCTTCTCAGAGATTATAACACTTCATTTCACCTTTAGTTTTGGAATACAACAAAATATATACAAGTTATCCCAACTTATTTACTATTGTAAGTTCAGGTAGCCTATTTTGTAAAGAAAATCTAATCACCTAAAAGGCAACTGATGTCAAAAATTTGAATCTTGACGAAAAATTACTAGTGGAATCTTTTTTGAAGGTCTGCATATATCTAGAAAGAAATCAAATAGAAAGAAATAAAAGCCTTTAAAATGGAATAATAGAACCTACTGACAGGTATTAGGAATAAAAAACAATAGATATCAAACATACTGATTAAGCCCTAAAATCATAGTTCCAAGCTTGACATCAACCAACTTTACTAAAGGGATAAAAAAAAAACACTTATCGAAAATTCACTCAAGCTAATTATGACGATAAGCTCTGAAGTCTATATTCATATGTACAATTTCGTTTTTCCAGTGAAACTAATAAAGTTAAACTTAGGTATCATAGTTCACACTGGAAAAATGTGCACAATAAATACATAAACAAACAAGTATGTCTTTCAATCATAGATGAGAGAGAGAGAGAGAGAGAGAGAGAGAGTGAGTTACTGGATGGCAATCCATCATAAATGTGGACTACCAATTACTTCATCTTTGCTTTAGGAATGAATAACACTAAATTATTACAACTTTCACATGAATGAATTGTTTCTTATGGCTTCTCCTCTCACGAAATGCTTATTCTCTCTCTCTCTCTCTCTCTCTCCCTCTCTCTCTCTCTCTCTCTCTCTCTCTCATCATTACCAAATCTAACTTCTGATCCTATACAAATATTGACTAAAATTTTGGGTTTAATGTGCCTATCTTACAAGGATTTATAAAAATTTCATTTTCCAGAACAACTAGCCCTTACTTAAAATACCTATCTAATTACCTTTCAAAATTCTTTACTAATTCTATCACACCAACTTAGGGAAACGCTACCAAATAATAAACATGTTTATAGATACATTGAATTCCATTCTATCTGACTACAAAGTAGAGGAAATTAGTACATTTGACAATAAAATATTACATCAAATGCCTACCACATTACTTTGAGAGGTCCTATTATTTTCATCTCTTTCTCTCAGATTCTGTCAAGTAGGCTACTTGATTTTACCTCTAGTTTTGGAGTACAAAAACAATTTACAACTTCTTCTAACAACTTACTTTTATAATTAACACCTACTATTATAAATTAGAATGACCTATTACTTTACAAAACGTCTAACTACCTACAAGGCAACCGATGTCACAAATGTGAAACCTTTCGAAAGACGAAGACTTATTGGAAACTTCTTCGAAGGTCTCGATATATACGGAACAACGACGTTATCATAAAGAAATCAAAGCCTTTAAAATGGAATAAGAAACCTAAATATTAGACACTGGTAATAAGAATAATAAAAAATAATAACAGATACATTACTTACGCCTAAAATGAAATTAGCAAGCCTGATATCAACTAGTTTTTCAAAAGGAAACAATATAAAGAAAAATTCTCGAAAGTTATTTAAAGCAATTATGATATTAATCTGTGAAGTCTACATTCATATGTATAATTTAAGTTCTTTCAAGTAAAACTAGTAAAGATAAACCTAGTTATTATAGTTCATTTCACTAATTTTCAAACGTTTACCGCTATTTCTCCTTATACAATCTATCTACTTCTATTTTCTAATTCATTTTAAATAGGATTCATCTGATATGTTCTATCATGACTGTGTCTTGTGTAAACACACACTTTGCGTAAAACAGAAATTTTACTGCCATATAACATGACTATCTGTAAGTATACTAAATGTTAATATTGCCACATAATGGTAGATGCATGGATTTCTTCTAAAGCATCACTTATCTGAGTGCTCTGATAAAATGTCATAACGTAATGAAATTTCTAGGAATTTATGAAAACGTGTATGTATATATATATATATATATATATACATAACATATATATACATATACATATACATAACATATATGTGTGTGTTGGTTTGCTACGCGTCAACACTGCAGAGAAAATCATGTAAATGATTAAAGAAATTATCATTCAACTATGGCCAATGATTAAGAGTCACACTGGATACAATACGTATGCCTTTTAGTCACAGATTAGAGAGAGAGAGAGAGAGAGAGAGAGAGAGAGAGATAACATATTTAACGGTTACAAATTTCAAATGAATCAACGGTTACTTAAGATGAAATTCTTACACTAGCGAGTTCTCTCTCTCTCTCTCTCTCTCTCTCTCCCCTTTGACAAATATAACTACTGATCCTATGTAAACATTGCTGAATTTTTTGGATTTATGTGACTGTGATGTAACATTCTTATAAAATTTACACTTTTAAGAATATCAAACTTTACCTAAAATTCCTACCTAATTAGCTATCAGAAATCATTACTAATTCTATCATACTAACTTACAGAAATTACTACCATACGGTAAAACATATTTATACATAAATTCGATTCCAATTAGTTTGACTGCAAAGTAGAGGAAATTAGAACAATCAACATTGAAATACTAAACCAAATACTGCACCTAAATACTGTAAATGTCCATTCTTATCAGCACCTATCCTTTTTACCTCTTCTCAGAGATTTTAACACTTCATTTCACCTCTAGTTTTGGAATACAACAAAATATATAAAAGTTAACCCTACTCATTTACTATTATAAGTTCAGGCAGCCTATTTTGTACAGAAAGTCTAATCACCTAAAAGGCAACTGATGTCAAAAATTTGAATCTTGACGAAAAATTACTAGTGGAATCTTCTTTGAAGGTCTGCATATATCTAGAAAGAAATCAAATAGAAAAAAGTGAAAGCCTTTAAAATGGAATAATAGAACCTACATATTACTGACAGGTATTAGGAATAAAAAACAATATATGTCAAACATACTGATTATGCCCTAAATTCATAGTTCCAAGCTTGACATCAACGAAGTTTACTAAAGGGATAAAATTAAAAAAAAAACCACTTATCGAAAATTCACTCAAACTAATTATGACGTTAATCTCTGAATTCTATATTCATATGTACAATTTAATTTTTCCAGTAAAACTAATAGAGTTAAACTTAGGAATCATAGTTCACACTAGAACAATGCGCACAATAAATACATAAATAAACAACGAAATTTTTCAGAATTTATGGAAAAAAAAAATATATAAACACACGTCTCAGTTTGTTACATACTAACAGATAACTGCCTCAAATGAAGAGGCAAAACACTCTCAACAATTACGATGAATGATAAATAGTTATATTAGATACAATATGTCTTTCAATCGTAGATTAGAGAGAGAGAGAGAGAGAGAGAGAGAGAGAGTTACTGGATGGCATTCCAACATAAATATGGACTGACAACTTTCACATGAGTCAATTGTTACTTATGGCCTCTCCTCTCACTTTCTCGAGTTCTCTCTCTCTCTCTCTCTCTCTCTCTCTCATCATTACCAAATCTAACTTCTGACCCTATACAAATATTGACTAAAATTTTGGGTTTAATGTGCCTATCTTGCAAGGATTTATAAAAATTTCATTTTCCAGAACAACTAACCTTTACTTAAAATAACTATCTAACTACCTTTCAAAATTCTTTATTAAGTCTGTCATACCAACTTAGGGAAACGCTAACAAATAATAAAAATTTTTATAGATACATTGAATTCCATTCTATCTGACTACAGAGTAGAGGAAACTAGTAATTTGACAAAATATTACATTAAATGCCTAACACATTAACTTGAGAGGTCCTATTATTTTCATCTCTTTCTCTCAGATTCTGTCACCTCTAGTTTTGGAGTACAAAAAAATTTACAACTTCTTCTAACAACTTACTTTTATAATGAACACCTACTATTATAATTTTGAATAACCTATTACTTTAAAAAACGTCTAACTACCTACAAGACAACCAATGTCACAAATGTGAAACCTTGCGAAAGACGAAGACTTACTGGAAACTTCTTCGAAGGTCTGGATAAATATGGAATAACGACGTTATCAGAAAGAAATCAAAGTCTTTAAAATGGAATAATAATCCTAAATATTAAACACTGGTACTAAGAAATATAGAAAATAATATATAAGATATATTGGTTACGCCTAAAATGAAATGAGCAAGCCTGATAGCTAGTTTTTCAAAAGGATACTATATAAAACAAATTCCCAAAGGTCTTTTAAAGCAATTATGATGTTAATCTATGAAATCTACATTTATATGTACAATTTAGTTCTTTCAAGTGAAACTAATAAACAAACTTAGGTATTATTGTTCTCATTTATTTCACTAACTTTCAAACGTTTATTCCTATTTCTCCTTATACCATCTATCTACTTTTATCCTCTAATTCCACCTGACCCCAACCGATTGACCAGGTGGAGGGCTTATACGGATCCACTGCAGGGAGAGTACGCTCTTTTACGAGCATTGGGACTTGCAATTCTTTTACTCCTCCTCCTCCTCCTCCTATTAATTTTCCCCTTCCCTGCTTCCTCTTTCGTTGACGACTTTTGCATGGCCCTCAATTACGGAAACCACTCATCTTGTAACTTTGAACGAGGGTGGAGTTGGACGGCTTGTCGTTCCCCCCGTAAAACTAGAGTACCTGACGTGGTTGATCGATGGGTGGGAAAATTTTATGTTGAACCATGCCCTCACTTCTGGGTCCGATCTCGACGGACTGACGACCCTTAAGGCACTGGCACTGAGGGTATGGTGTATATCCAGGTGTGGGTCACTGCCAGTTACCACTGTGGGTAATAGTACTGCTCCCCCCCAACAGTTGGCCTCCCTGGTAAGAAGGACCTCATCCTGGGCGAAATTGATAATATTCGTTGTATGGCAACTTATTTCCACCTCCCTACGACTTCTGGCATGGCAGTAACTAACCAAAATCAGGGTGGAATTAAAACTTTAAACACCAAATAATACACCCAAAAAGACTAAATGCCAAAATGACCCAACCTTGACTCACTTTGACTACCTTTTTGAGAGTGGAAGTTGTTCGACGTTTCTAACCTTGGAAGCTAACCAGAAAATTTCAGCACTGAAACTGGGAAACTACTTATTAAACACATTTAACGGCATAAATGTTGTTTAGAGATAAAAGAAAAGATGCGGTTTATAGAAGTCACAACAAAGAGTCAGCCTGAGAATTATATGCCTATAAAAATCACAGATAATATAAATGTGAAATAAGAAAAAAAATGACACAGTGAACATCATTCAGGGTATTACTGTCTTCCTGAGAACAGCAGGGCAGGTTCAAGGTACCGGCAACTCGGCCAGTCATCCGGGCCGCCACGTCATGTGTTTGTGATCTTCAAAATAAAAAGCAAAATATGTGAAAAAAGAAACGAAATGTTAAATTTCTTGTGCAGAAAAATTTTGGAGAACCTGATTATTAATTCTTTCTGTTATGGTGATTCAACACAATCTATGAAAAACAACTGACAACAACTAGGAGTCCGAGAAGCTCTTTGGGAACTATTAGAAATGCTTGCTTCTCATACTACAATGAGACATGAAGCAGGGACTCATTAACAAATGAGTAAATGTCAGCAGGGACTCATTAACAAATGAGTAAATGTCAGCAAAACTATGAACACCTCCTCTTTGGAACACTCTACCACAGTTTCATTAATGATTACTTAATTATCGTGTAAATGGATACGAAATGGTTCTACAGTCAGCAAAAGAATTAGCTGCTGAATTACATGTACAGCCCATTTTTACAAGTCAAAGAATAAGCAGGAAAAGGAGGCTGTCTGAATATGAGTGCACTGACGTTAAAAATCACGTGTTCAATGTAATACTTGACAGAGCTATTAATTCTTTATCAGACAGATTTGAACAGTTATAAAGTTTTCAATAACACATGGGGAATTTAAATAACCAAAAAGATCTGCCCGATAAAAATAAACTTAAAATAGCATGTCAAGGTTTGGAGGAAAAGTCAAGGTACCAAGAAAATATTGATATTAATGGATGTGATCTCTTGACTGAACTGGGTACTACAGAAGTTATTTCCTGAAGATATAAAGCTTCCAATAGAAGCCGTTAGGTTCATAGACACTAATAAGTGACAAGATGTCATGCAAATCTATGGGTTGCAATAAGAATAATGCTTACGGTGCCTATTACTGTCCCACCGGAAAGAGAAGCTTTAGTAAACTGAAGCTTATATAGACATACTTACGGTCGTCCATGACTGAAGACAGGTCGTCCATGACTCAAAACATTAAATTCTTTCGCAATTTCATCAAGAGAAAAAAACTCTTGTAAAGAGGATAGACAAAAATGTTTTAGGTAGATAATGAATGTTTTTCAGCACTTTTGTATACTTTTTATTAGAAGAAAATTCGTTAAGAGCTACAGTTATCATCATCGTGAACCTACGGAATATACGTATTACAGTATGCCTCTCGGTTTGTCCAGATTCTGTACAGATTCGAATGCCTCATTTTTGTGCTTGTTTATAATTGCTTTTAACTTGTTATCATTACATTCTTGATTCGATTTCTTTTGTTTTGTACCATGATTGAAATATGCTAATTTGTAAGCATTCGTTAGCTGCCCTGCTGAGACTTATTATAGCTCTATTTGTAAGACGGCACAAATGTTGTTTAGAGTCGTGTAATTTGTTGCAAGCTGTCCAAATACTGTTAAAAAAACAATGTGTTATTGTGCAGCGTTTGTTAAAAAAAGTATTGTGTTTAAAGGAAAAGTAGATGAAAACTAGATACTATAAAGGTCTAGAAAAATCCCCCTTAATCTGTTCCGATTCTGTACCGATTTGAATGTCTCATTTTTGTGTTTGTTTTTGCGTGTTTTCAACTTATTACACCATTAATTCACAGCTTTTCTTCTGTACCATGAATACAGTATGCTAACTTTGTCAGCATTCATCACCTGTCACTATGAGTTTGTTTACAGATTTATTTATATAAAGTCATTAGATGGGGTGTAACTTAATGCTGAAGAGCTACGGCCTCTGTTGCTACCACTGTTCTGCAGAGGCCACAGTACACATATCTACAAGATCCACTGCACACTTCGGACTTGCTCTCACTCAACCATCCTCCAATCAGTGTGTGTTTGCAACAATGCGTGAGTATTGTCAGTCATGCAAATAAAGCCATAACTGTCACTCTCTCAGTGTTATATTAATAAAAGGATCTGAAACCTT
Organism: Macrobrachium rosenbergii; assembly: GCA_039081455.1. Lineage (NCBI taxonomy): Eukaryota > Metazoa > Arthropoda > Malacostraca > Decapoda > Palaemonidae > Macrobrachium > Macrobrachium rosenbergii. The sequence continues at coordinate 8,203 of JANJGK010008830.1, forward strand.
CATTCCGTGCTTGAACTGTTTTCTTTAGCTTATATATATATTGTAATAAACTTTATTCTACATTTTCAGTTTTTTCCTTGTGGAAATTTTTAAAAATTATACTTCTAAGGGTGCCGAAGTTTAGCTTGGCCGGGGCTCCAGCAACCCTAGGGCCGGCCGGCTCTGGCGAACAATAACAAACCAATCAAAAAGAGTATTCTCTTAGACTTTCTTAAAAAGATACCCCAGAGTACAAGATTGTGAGGTATATATTATACCAAGTAAACAAAGGAATGAACAAATGTTAAAATCGCAAAAATAAAATTTGAAGGTCAAGATCTCCCTCAAAAAAATGAATATTTTAGGACAAAATGGAGAACTGAGACCTTATGTCCTAAAACCACTACAATGTCCAAATTGTAGTAAATATAGACATGCAAAAAAAAACATTATCTAAATGAATCTGTATGAGCGTATTATGGATCTGAAGAACATGCCAAACAATGGAAGTGCAGTGAGCCAAAGTGTATAAAATGTGGGCAAGATCATCATGCAAGGTCCAAACAATGTATATAATATATATATACAACAGAGTTCAAAATATTACAAAAAAGAATAGGGATGTCTATAAAAGAAGCTAAACTGGAATTGAAAATGAGAGAAATTCAAGATCCGGCTAAGAAACAGACATAATCTTCAATAACAAGAACAAATAATAAAACAAAAACACAGATAGAAGTAACGGAGCACAGAAAAATAAATCTCAAAAAGAAATTAAAGATTCACAGAAAATACTAAAAGGTTAAAGAATCAAGAAACGGGTACGAATGATATATTTTATCAAATTCATTTGAAATATTAATGCAAATACCAGCAAAAGAAGATACTACTACAGAAGTAGCAGAGGAAAGTTGTCATCGACTGGAAATTAAAGATTTTTTGGCCTTCACAGAAAACACCACCCAAAACGAAAAAACCAACTATTATGAGAGAAATATTGGTTAAACCAAACACAAATATATGAAGAAAGAACAAAAGCAAAAACAAGCTAAGAATATACCTTTATCTCCTCAAATAATAGTAAAACCTATGGAAGCAGATATCCAAAACATAGAAAAATTAGAAGAGAACCACACCACAGATAAGAATGAACGTGTCACGGGAGAAGAGATTACTCCATCACCAATATTTGGTACAACAAGAGCAAAAGAAACAAGAAACGTACATGATAACACGTGGATGTAATGAATGCTTCCTTGAATTGCGCAATAATAACAAAATCATAACAAAAGATGGTTTAACAAACATTACCAGAAATTTTATGAAATATAGAAAATAATGAAATATACAAACTATGAAACCACTGATTTGAACACCCATGAAAAAGGTTACATGTGCATTGAACACTTATTATATTACAAAAGAAAAAAACAAATAAATGTCGTAAATTAATACAAAAAATCAAGGTTGATAATACAATAAAAAAGAAAGCAAAAATCGCCCAGAATAACATAGAATTTTCAATGGCCATATTATACAATGGAACGTAAATGGTCTTCAGACCAGATTTCATCTAGGAAAAATAAAATGATTACTAAAAGAATATGAACCAGTGATGATATATTTACAACATGTCAACCAAATTTTATCAACAATCGGTAAATACACCTTAGCATCTACATCTGGAGAGGAAGAAGGAAATTAAGGTACAACCAAATATATACATAAAGAAGTTATGACAAAGTACCTGTAAACATTACTGAATTACAAATATCAAAATACGAATAAAAAACAATAATTATGTAATTTATAATTTATACAACCAACCTAATAAAAATTACGACACTGATAAACTTAAAGCATTAAGTTTATCAGCACTTTAACAGTAGGTGATGTTAATGCTCACAATCCAATATGGGACTATAATTATTGTACAAACTCAAATGGAGAGGAAAGTAGAGTAGAAGAATTCATAGATTCAAATGGCATGTGCTGTATAAATGATGACAAAATCAGCACATATTCAAAAACACATGGAACATTTTCCTCAGCAGACTTAACTCTATGTACAACATGTATAGTACCCAGATTAGATTGGAATACAGTTGATGACTTGCCCACCAGTGATCATTTCCCAATATTAATTTCATTATCAAAAAATAATCCTGCCAAGAATGTCACTCATTGTAACATTTATAAAGCAGATATGAAGTTATATAACCTGAACACTAGGAATATCCCACCACTTGAGTATATAAAAGATCACCTGTAAATACATAGACAGTATATACTATACATGCAAAACACATAATGCTTAATGTTAAACTTTATCACTTACACAATGGTTCTGTTTATTAACACAATTACTAACATGACCTCATTTAAATATAATGGTATTTAGTCGAGATATTTATTCAGAAATGTTACAAGCTTCCCAGACTGACTCCTTATTGTCTGGTAGCCATACCATTACCAGACAAGTGTTCCAACTGTATTTAAAAGCATCTGGGGCAGTTTAAGACCTTGTTCCAATTTCATGTGCCAGCGTTCTTAAATCCTTTAATTAACTTCCATCTCCTTTGTAACCCTGCCCTCATGACCTTGACCTTTCTCTGCCTGGTCTAAATTTTGTTGAGGAGACCTGCCTGCCTAACAAAGATACATAACTGCTCTATATTACATTCCTCCCCGAGAATCGTAACAAGAATAAAAAGTTCTTCTCTGTCAATTCCCAGGGGAGGAATCTATGTCTTAGATCCCCAAGAATGGGACATTCGACCAGCAAATGTTTCACAGTCAAGGGTACAATATGGTCATTGCAGAATGGAGGGTTTTCACCTGACATCAACAACCCATGACTGAGTCTTGTATGTCCAACCCCTAGCCTGCACATCATTTCAAGTCTCTGCTATAGGGATATGACCAAGGAGATACGGTTGACGTAATACTGTGCATCTTTTGGTTTGTTTCAATATTTTCCCAAATGGACTGCCAAAGATTTTTAATTTTCTGACTTACAACAGGAAATACATTCTTGTGTGGTCGCAGGCATCTCCCGGATTCTGGAGACATCACTGCTGACTTAGCACATTAATCACTTTGCTTTTACCCAAGAACCCCAACACAGGAAGACATCCAGCAAAAGTTTATTTCTTTACAACTTCTACTCAAATAAGCAACAGCCACTCCAATGTTACCCAACTTGCGAACAAGTTATGTTCTGGTTAGCTATTCTTATCTTGGATAGTTCGTAAGTTGGTTATTAACATGTTAAAGGTACCTTACTCTTCACGCCTATTTAAGTATGATATAAAGTCAATAAGCACTGAGTTTTTTCATCCTATAACATAATACACTGCAAATACTATATTTTATAATTTACTTTAATACGATTTATAGATTATGGCTACTAAAACTAGCATCACAACATCTAGGTTACTGACACCGTAATAAATCGAAATAGGAGGCTAAAAAATGTCACACAGTCAAAGGCACAATACAGTTGTTGTATACCGTAGTATTTTCCCCTAACATCAAGAACCCATGAGTGAGTCTTGTATGTCCAATCCTTAGCCTGCACAACACTGTTTGTTTCCTTGGCAAATAGGAATATGACATGGAGACACTGATGACGTAATACTGCGCATTTTTTGACTTGTTGAAATATTTTCCTAAACGGACTGCCAAAGGGCTTTCATTTTCTGACCTACTACTACAGGATATACATCCCTATGGTAGTAGGTTCCAGACAGGTGACTGCTGACTAAGCAAGTTCACCATCTTGCTCGTTTCCAACCACCCCAACATGGAAACACACCAATCTGGAATCCTTTGTGGATCTTACCACCACCAGAAGATGGATCCCATTCAAGGAACAAAGCGGTCATACATGTGGAGGGAAGAGCAGCCTTGCAGAGATAACCACTTCAGTTCAGCCAGAATGAAACAGCAGCATGAGAGAACACCTGTACCGGGGTCCAGAAGCCCTATAAAACGACAGTCACCAAAAATAAACACCTTTATGTTATACAGGTAAAATTCTATACAATGTACAGTATGTACAGCCAGCCAAATTAAAATGGGCAGAGTTTCATAATTTTTCGATCACCTGCCTGACGCACGATTCATGCCTGATGAATATATTTATCTGTTCGAAGATGGAATAAATCTTATGCAATGGCGTTAAAATCAGTCACTGTAATCTTTAGAACATCATGTTATAGTATTACGTAAAACTATTTTCCATATAACAGAATTGACGTGAACGAAACGAAGTGATAAAAAACGTCGAATCACGACCACTGCCATAATACAGTGATGCCACATTTCCACAGCACTGACTTCCGTGGTAGCCTAAATTTTAAAGTCATTTAACCCATAGCTTTCCTTCACAGTCTAAAGATCATTTCCTGTAACTTCCCTTAAGTTGATCACAATAATTTTTCACATTTACTAAAACAATTTTAAATAGATTTAAGCTGGAACCCTAAAGCTGCTGTCACTCTGATGTCTGCATTCGACGTGTCAGTCAAGACATTTCTGGCTCGATCAACTTCTGCTGCTTCATGATTCGGCGCAAACAACCATTCTTTGATGGCTTTTTATTCAGTCATTTTTATATAAAAAGATATATAAATATGCAAACAGGCGAAAATATAGGACAATGAATCATAAAATATAATATATATGACCACAATAAACCCCTAAAAAGAGTATCAACATTTCTTTCCACACTATCTTGGTGTGCCAGACCGTAAAATGAAGACCCCACTCCTGCATCAAAACTTCCACCGGAGGCCACTTTTGCACGTTTCGGCAACAATAGGAGACATCTATCACTAACAGTATCGCATAAACATAGCCCTTATATTATCATTTCAGTATAAAGTTGAGGGTAATTGAACGATTCCATTTGTTAAATTTTACAGAAAACAATGGAAGCACAAAATGCTATCAAAGATAAAAAAAAAAAAAATATAACAGCGTGAAAAATAGGCCTAGAAGTGGAACTCCTCGAAGCCCCAGAAAAGAGCTAGACAATAGGATTGTTGCAGGTGTCAAAGAACAGCCCCAGATGACAGCAGTTGCTGTGAAACAGCAGCTTGGACAGCAAATATGTGTGCAGACTGTGAAGAATAGGTTGCATGGGGCAGGAATGCATCACAGGATTCTGGCATGGAAATCGTTGCTAACGCAACAGCATAAAGAAGAAAGGATGGGACCTGTTTATTTCTATTATAAACTGATATGTAGTATATATACTTGAATGCATTACGTTATATATAAAAAAACTAAAGGTAATTCGACTATAAAGTGAAAATAATACATAGTTGCAAAATGAAAAAAAACTTTTATTTGGTCTTTATTACTGTATATATACTGTATATCCTAGACCTAAAGCTGAGAAATGATCAATAACTATTATGTATTTGGCTGTTCACGCAGGAATTATCTGTTTAATGGGGATTATATTGCACATTTAATTTCATATAGTTGTCTTGATATATAATTTTTATTCATACCTACAGGCTTTTAGGAAACATTATAGTTTTCATATATAGATTATAATTCATAAGATAGGTCTATGTTATAACATACATAAAAATGGAAGAAAATATGTCTGTAAAGTTGTAGGCCTACTGTTCTCTCTTTTTTTTTTTTTTTTTTTTTTTTTGTATGACTAACTACTCTCTATTGAATTGTTTGTCAGTTGAAATAATATTTTCTATCGACAAATATGCTGAAAATAACATCGCGCCTTCAAGGCGTAGTGGCAGAATATCAGCTGGGTTATAGGGATGGATGGCTGCTGCCAGTGGACCGGGAGGGTTAATTGCCATCGATGATCGTTTCTGAACACCAATCAGTGTATCGAAATTTTACGGGACATTTTAGTACCCTTATTTCGAAAACTATTATTGCCGTATGCCATGCCAGTATATATCGCCATAGACAATTCTGCGGTCCACAATGCAGAGGTTGTAAAGCAATGGTTCCAGCAGAATCCAGACGTGGTTCGAATTGGCTGGCCTGCCAAGTCTGCAGAGCTGGTGTTAATTGTGCTTACACCAAAGAGAACCTCATAAAGCATGCAACAGATATTTGGGAAAACTTAGGGCCAAAGAGAGGAGCAGCAAACACTTGCGAAGTCCTTGTTGCATCAATGCCAAATAGGATAAGATGCGTGTCAGATGCACGAGGATCCTAAACAAATTTTTAATGAGTTATGCTATAGCCTTTTCATATAATGTGCCCAATTTTATAATTTTATTCTCGTTAGTTTAACAGTGTTATTTTGTATCTGACTTCATTTTGGCTCATTTACTTCTCTAACATTTTCTTATTCATGTGAATCTATACATACAATACTTATAGGCCTATGTTAGGACTGAATTCCCGCTTAATTCATCTCTTTCTCTCACACACATATGCATAATATATATATATATATATATATATATATATATATATATATATATATATCACCTGCTAATATGGATATGTTTATTTTCAGTTGTTTGTTAGCTTTAATCCTTATTTGACTGCATTACAACTTCACGGATTTCTACTTTTTTCTTATGTGTGCATATATATATATATATATATATATATATATATATATATATATATATATATATATATATATATATATACATATATATACACACATATATATAATTTAGTTTTTATTGTAAATATCAGAAATATACTTAAATGAGAAAGTTACCTTTCATATTTCCTAACCTTTCAGCTACGTATAGTATGCTCACGGCAGTAGGTCTAGGCATACGTGTGAAACTGATTCTAATTAATTTCCGTTTAGGAGATATGAATATCTACATCAAGATTAACCCAAGAATGCTTTTATGAAAGTAATTCTTTTACACCGTGTGGGGATGAAACAGGATGACATGCAAGGAATTAGATTGAAAAAAGACTAAGTTGTTTTCGTCTGATTTCTTATGTTGCTTTTTGACAGAAGATAGCTAGGTCTGGGTAAATTATGTTAAGCAGTAATGAAAAGGATAAGAACAAAGGAGAACTTGGTCAATAAAAAGGAATAACGGGAATAATCAAATAAAGCAGATTAATATAGATATTGTCGATTTAAACATTCATTCACATGGCGCATCCGAGAGAGATACTGCTGAAAATAGACCTACTGTAGGTAATCAGGTGTCAGAATCAGAAGTCAAATTTAGGCCAACTAAATGTGCCATGCCAATTATTTTATTGATCAAAGGACAAAATTAGTTAAATTACACTTTGCTATTAAAGAATATTGACAGGCTTCATCATTATTTATCGGCTGTAAGTGACGAACGACGACATGCCAGTACTGTACGATACGTTGGGTTATCGTCAAGACTCGAGCAGAAGCAAAGCCTAATTCCAATTGCTTCTGAGGCTGTCACGATCGAAAAGCAAATAATCTGGCACTTGCATATGGCAATATATCCATAACGAACGATGAATAAAGAAACTGCGCCAATTTTTCTTTGGCTGACTGTACCTTCATGCTCCCCAAAATATTAAAACCCAGGATTTTTAACAAAGAGCCTAAAAGATTGCTCTTTCTTTTGTTCAGGGAACGACTTTACCCACTACTAGCAGTGGACTAAGGGCTTTACTGTTTTCAATCACGATTCTGCATACTTAAGGTAGTGACCAGCTAAAACCAAATTGCACTTCTATTGTGCCGCATTAATCCCATCCTCAAGCAACAAATTGTCATAAAACTAAATGAAGTTGCAACAGTTCTCACATAATGAATGTTTACCTTCAATAAAGGTAAAACGTATGGAGCTACTTCTCATGCACTAGCCTAATCAAATACATCATAGAGAACCTCATGTTCTCTGAAGGACATTCTAGGTTTTTTGAAACCACAATAAAGGTTAACTTTACCTCTTCCAGGCTTAACCCTTGACAAAGACATTCTAGGTTTTCTAAAACCACAAAACAAAAGGTAAGATTAGCCTCCTCCAGGCTTAACCGTTGACAAAAATGTTCTAGGTTTCTAAAACCACAAAACGAAAGGTTAACTTTGACTTTTCCACGCTTAACCTTTGACAAAGACATTCTAGGCTTTCTATAATCACAAAACAAAAGCATAACTTGGCTTCTTCCAGGTCAAAAGGCCCCCCTCCCCCAAATCGATCTCCATTTTTAAGTGACTTGTGGATTGTGGATACCCTTTACTTCCTAAGGCCTTGAACTGTTATAATCCTCTTTGGTATTTCCTGGTTTTGTTTCTCTTGTAAACAACAGAGCTTAGTGCTAACTCTTCTTTTAGAATGTTATTATCATAAATGAAGATATGTGAGCTTAAATTAAATGAAATTTAAATATTAACTATCACCAGGTAACTCTCTCCCTTCTTTAGATATCAATACGTAATTTTGGACTGCTGCGTTTTTTCACATCAATTCCAGTAATTATTAGGCTCGTTTGTCTTCTTTTAATCAGCAGAGGTTTTTCTTTCGTTTCTCTGGTTTTTTCTTGCATTTTACGTATTCTCGAGGTTGTTTAACGATTGCACAAATATCATTTGAAAAATAATCTGTGTATTGAAAATACACACTCTCTCTCTCTCTCTCTCTCTCTCTCTCTCTCTCTCTCTCTCTCTCTCTCTCTCTCTCTCTCTCTCTCTCTCTCTCTCTCTCTCTCTCTCTCACAAATTTCTTTTTACTTACCAAGTAATTAGATAGCTGATGCCCATACTGATAGGGGGTGGGATTCGTGGACTTATTCTACCTTGTGTATTAAAAGTAATAATTTGAGAATAGAAAAGAGTATTTAACATCAATACAATGTTAGTTGTTCCTTACCTGGTAAGATTATTATTATTATTATTATTATTATTATTATTATTATTATTATTATTATTATTATTATTATTAAAAAGGTTTAACCAGACCATTGAGCTAATTATCAGCTCTCATAGGGCTGGCCCAAAGGATTTGGATGAAATGAGAGATCTAGGCTAGAAGCCTAGCACTGGGACTAAATAGGTCATTTGATATGGTGATGAATGGATGAAAATGAAATTAAAAGTTGCACAAAGGCATACGCTCTCATACTGATACACACTCATACAATATACCTGGTAAGATTCTGCCTCTGGTGGCACTCATCTTACCCCATGGAAGTGTGACGGTTTAGCCAAGTGTCACTTGCTGCATAAGCGAGGACCTCGCAGAGAAGGACTCCTCCGAACGCTGGCAAAGTATAGAAAGTTTGCCCCTTCCCTGGGGGCAGTGCCGACACACAACATCAGATAAAAACGCTGATACTTACACCAAATGATTAAAAACACCATCACCCAACCATTAAAAGACCTGGAGGGTATCCCAGAACAGACCACCCCCCCAGCTCCCCTAAACTCAACACCAAGTACCAACGCGAATAAAGGATGTAAGGTACTGCAATCATTAAAAACTGTTTCAACATCGCATAGATAATGTGCCCGAAAAACTGACTGACATCTCCAATAAGTGGATTGGAGAATGGAGGCAAGAGAAAGGTTATGTCTGAATGACAAGTAAGTAGCCATGGCTCTAATCTCATGCGCTCTTACCCTAAGAAAGGGAAGTTCTTCTCCCACTTGTGACTGTGACGAATGAGATACCTTAGAAAGAAAGAGAGGGCATTCTACGAGAAAGGACGTGAAGGGTTCTTCATTGAAAAACACAGGTGATCAGACGTACCTCTTATTTTGTTAGTCTTATGCAGATAGCACTTGAGAGCCCATACCACCTGAGATACGTTTTTAATGCTAAAAGAACGAGGACGAGGTTTGCCCGGATTTTCGCTCTTAGCGAGAAAGCCAAGAGTAAAGAAGCAAATCGCATCTCCATTTCAGAAACCAATTCTCTTATCCAGAGCTTGGATCTCACTTACTCTCTTGGCTGGAGCCAAGGCTACTAGGAATAAAGTCTTCTTAGCTAAGTTCCTCAGCAAAGCAGAATCAATAGGTTCAAGGGGTGGACCTGAAAGCCATTTAAATACCACGTCCAAGTTCCACAAAACTTGCTGTAAATCCCTGCGCTTCGTCATATCGAACAATTTATTAAGTGCAGATAAATCCTGATCCAAAGAAATATCTAGGCCTCTATGCCTAAATACAGGGCCTAACATTGCCCTATATCCTTTGACAGTGGATGAGGACAAGCCTTTGGAAGTTCTCAGAAACAACAGAAAATCAGTGATCTCTGTTAAAGATGTTTTAGAAGAAGAGACATGATCTGCTCGGCACCACGTGCAGAAAACAGTCCACTTGCTTTGGTAGACATTGGCTGAAGACTGTCTCCTGCATCTACGGATAGCTTGTGCAGCTGCAATAAAAAATCCCTTAGCTCTGAGGAGTTTCTTGATAGTTTGAATCCTGGCAGAGCTAGCGTGGATAACCCCTGATGGAATCACCAGAGATGGGGTTGTCTGAGAAGCTTGCATTTTTGAGTTAGTAGTCTTGGGAAATCGGACATTAGACTTATCAGGTCCAGAAACCATTCCCTGAGGGGTTAAAAGAGAGCTATGAAGATTACCGAAGCATTCTCATGAAACCTGAATTTCTTTACCACTTCCCTTACCATCCCAAAGGGAGGAAATGCATACAGGCTCTTGTTGGACCAGTCCAACAGCATGGCATCCACTGCCCATGCTGCAAGATCTGGAACTGGAGAACCATATAGTGGGACGCGGTGATTTTTGGAGGTCGCAAACAGGTCTACTGTTGGCCTTCCCCACAGCTTCCACAACTCTAAGCATACCAATGGGTCCAACGTCCATTCCATGGGAATTACCCAGTTGCTTCGACTCAGCTGGTCCACTAGCTAGTACATTGATCTTCCCTTACAAAAATCTCGTTATCATCCTTGTCTGGTTTTGGCAACCCAGAGAAGAAGGTCCTGCACCGCCTCACAGAGGGAGAAGGAGTGAGTTCCCTCTTGCTTGCTTATGTAGGCCAGGGAGGCTGTATTGTCCGAGTGCACTGCAGTGGTCTTGTTTCAAACTCCTGAAGCAAAGGCTTGCAATCCTAGACTGATTGCAGTCAGTTCTTTCAAGTTTATATGCCACATTTCCTGTTCAAATGTCCACCTTCCAGAGACTTCCTTGTCCACCAGGATCGTGTCCCAACCTAAGTCGGATGCGTCTGCATAGAAGCTCAGGTCAGGGTTCAGAAGAAAGAGGGACTTCTCTTCTAGTAGCCTGTTTTCGGATCTCCACCACAGCACATGTTTCTTGATGTCTTGGGTGATCAGGAACACAAATGAGTCCGGATATTTCTTCCGGTCCCAACTGTCTCAGAGGTAAAACTGGAGTACCGTCATGTGAAGTCTCCCCAAGGAGACAGAGTGCTCGATGGAAGCCAATGTTCCTAGGACGCTCATCCACTTGTTGGCCGAACACATTTGAAGAGCGAGAAACTCGTCTATCGTCTTTAGACAGAATTCTATCCTCTTGGGTGCAGAAAAAGCCTGAAAAATGAGCTAGTAGTCCAGATAGAGTGCAATGCTGATGCCCACTAGATGAAGTCAACCGCTATCGGAGTGGGAATGTGGGTGAAAACCTGAGGGGCCATCGAAAGTCTGAAGCATAGTGCTCAGAACTGAAAAATCTGGTTCTGAAAGACGAAGCGAAGGTACTTCCTCTCTAGTCTGGATGTATGTATAGGGACATGGAAGCACACATCTTGCATGTCTATGGAGACTATCCAGTCCCCTTGACGAATGGATGCAAGACTTGAGCGGGTCGTCTCCATTCTGAATTTTGTCTTCTGTACAAAGACATTCATTGTGCTGACATCCACAACTGGTCTCCACCGTTCTGTAGATTCCAGAACCACGAAAAGGTGATTGTAAAACCCCTCCAATTCTGTGACTTCCTCTGTCACTCTTTTTTTGAAGAGCAGAAACCTCCTCTGAGCCAGCCAAAAACCTTCTCGAGCCTTTCGAATATGCGATTAATGCGATGGGTTTCTTGACTAAGGGTGGATAATCTACGAAGGGAATAGAGTATCCATTCTTGAGGACCTCTATTACCCACTCTTTGCCTTCTCTCTTGCTCCATTGTTCCCAAAAATTATGAAGCCTTGCACCCACTGCTTCGCGAGAGAGGAAGACTTGGTACTGAATGAAAAATTCTCTCAGGCGCATTTAGAAGGATAGGTCTGGAGATCTTGCGTTGACTTCTTTCGCAAGTCAGAAGCAATACCATTAACAACTGCCTGGGGGAAAAGGAAGAGAACAGAAGAGCCGATTTCTGTGCAGACGTGACACCTTTGTATGTAAAAAGAGCACCAAAGCTCTCTCTTCTTTAAAATACCCATATTATTACTATTATTAAAGTAATTTAACCAGACCACTGAGCTGATTTTCAGCTCTCATAGGGCTGGCCCGGAGGATTAGATTAAAAAATTAGGTCCAGGCCTGAGGCCAAGTGCTAGGACCCAATAGATCATTTAGTACACTGATAAATGAATTAAAATGAAATTAAAAACTGCATATAGGCACATCCTCTCATACTGAAAGACATACATACAATAAATACATTTACTCAAACATCCTTACATACATACTAAAAAGGTATATTAGAATTCAGAATATAAATTAAGCAACATTTTAAAATTTTGCCTTTTTTTTTAACTCAACAAATGTTAAAAGGGTTTTCGTGCTTTTATTATTTACTTATTTTTATATTTTATTAATTAAATTACAGTGCCTCAAGAACATCAAAATTGGAATGATTGAAAAAGTTTAAGATTGACAAAATTTCTTTCACTGATCTATTTCCAAAAGTTCTTATTCGTTGTTGGTCATACTTTGGACACTCACATAACACATGTCTGACTGTTATTATTACCCTGCACTCTGAATACTCGGGAGCCCGGCCATGTGGGCTGCTCATTAAGTGCCCATGTGTCAGACGAGTATGGCCTATTCTGAGAAGTGTTAAAATTACTTGTATGTGTGTTACATAATCAGTAACAGGGATATTCACATTTGATATTGTCATGTGAGTTGCTGCTTTAGCTACTTTGTCTACATCTTCATTTCCTTTGATCCCTACATGGGCAGGGATCCAACATATTTCTATAATTTTTCCATTATTATATAAGATATGGAGACGTACGTTGAAATTAATTCGCGAGAAGCGTCTCTAATTCCTGTCTATACAGGAAAGTATGCCCAAAAGATCCTTAGATAAATCTGTGGGAATAGTAGGGAATTCCTGGATTTTCTTGGCCATGGTGCCCACTGTCCAATCCAGGAAACTGATCACCTCAAAGACTTTGAAAATGTTCAACAGGTGATCAAGTTCACCTGAAGAGAACATCACCTTCGTCACTGAAAAGGCAGACCTACAGGAGGCTTCAATGAGCCCAAAGAAGTCCCCCTGGGTAGAGGCAGACACACACACAGAGGGAACTTCCCTGGTAGCAAACAAGACTGGAGACAGAGGAGCATCAATCACACTTGGTGGAGGGGGCTGAGGTTTCAAAAAGCTCAAAATGTCGTCTGGGTGCTGCTGAATGGGAGTAAGAGCTGGGTCTAACACACTGGCACCACAGAAGAAAAAGATGTCATCATATGATGTTGGTTGACTGGGTGCAACTGGGTACTTGGGAGCTATTGAAAGCTTGGAGGATAGAGAACGCACAGAAGCTGTTAAACACCTGGGTGCTACTGGAAAATCTGGCGTCGATGGGCGCTCCGGCTATCGCTACATCGAGAGAAGAGGAGCGTCTAGATGTGACAACTGGAGCTAGAGGACACTCTAACAAAGAAGTGAGCCCAGGAACGGAGGACAGCTCAGGCACAAATGGGTGTTCCAACGAAATACATCTACATTTGGATCGTTCAGAATCCAACACACGATGTTTGGGGGGTGAAACTTCTGGCGAAAAACGCTCCGGACTGTCCCACATAGCACCTAAGGGGTACTAGATTCATCCACTGCAGACCTCTTGAGAGGTCTAGATTCATCCTTGAAGTGCCACTGTCACCTGCACTTGGGACTTGACGCTTCAGAACTGGAGGAAAGATGGTGCACATGCTAGAAAACGCCTTTTAATGGCATTTCGTTGACAACTGGGAATCTGCAACAGACACCACCAACCTCCCTTGGGCTCCGGTATGACTTCTCCCAGGTGCGGGGGAGTATGTCAGGGACCTTCGCCGAGTAGAGTTGGCGAGGCGGACAGCCACCTCCTCCACTAACACTTCACTATGAGCATTATGTTCACGGTTCATAACTCGATGAACTGAATCACCCAACTGAGACACAGAATACATTAATAATTAAAACTTCGCTTCAAGAGTGGCAACGGCATTGGGGTCGGAAGTATGAGAGCTGGAAATGGGAACAGGTTATAAAGCTAAAGGACTTTGATTAGGAGACAAATTGCAGAAAGTACACGAACATCAGACGAAGATCACCAAGAATGTTGCCTAGCTAAAGACTTGTCACTCCTAGCATTAGCTTTCCTAACTGTCTTTTTTCAATTTGGAAAGGTGAGAAGATAAAATCTTCCACTCCTAGGATCCTAGTCAACACATTCAAGACAGGTAAGATCTATAGAGCACACTTGGCCTCTGCAACTAACACACACACTATGTGAATTGTATTTTGCAAAAGTCAATCTCATATTGCAGCCTTTGCTGCAATAGCAAGTGCTCGATGTACTTGCATCAGACATCGTCAAGTAAGTGACAACTAAGTCCAAGCAAGAGTCAAAATTCAGTAAACTGTCCAAATTAAATCAACCTGACTAGATAAATGCCAAAAGGCAATCAAAAGAATCCAAAATACTTCACCGATCTTTCTGGGAAAATAACTAGTAAAGCCTATGAAAATCCAAATTAGGTACTATAGATACTGCTCACGACCTTCATTGAAAGCTGGCCGAAATACATTGAACCTTCCTGCTATGTTGTTCCCTTCTTCCCTGAAAGTGGGCAGGGCTAGCTACTTACACCAAAATAAACACAAGAATCGCTAGTGCAAATTTTCAAATTTTGGCTGCTGGTATTAGAAATTGTTCGCTGTATAATTACTCGGTAAGTTACTTGTACAAAAAGATAAAATAGCATTCCGTTTACAACAGCCTTAAGGCAAGTGCCTACAATAAATTTACAGGTATTATCCTACTTACAATGGGGGCAGGTTCTAAAAATCCCATCGTTTGTTGGACAAAACGTATCTCGAATATAGCCTAGCCTACACTAGGGTATTCAGTACCATCTATACATATATGGTAGCCTAGCCTACACTATAAAGTATACTCTATACATATATGGTGTAGTACAGTAATTATTAATATCACCTAATTTCTGGAAGTTCATGCAGATTGACTTAGGATAATTCAATGCAAAGAGGCTTTGAATAATAAACAAGAATTAGTTGAGCCTACACTGTGGTATTTCGTATACATATATGGTAGCCTAGCCTACATTATATTCTGCTCTATATTCACAATTTAATATCATATTATACAAACATCTATATAACGAATATGCATCCTTTCCATGGATCTTTTCAAAAGTTGTGCTTACTTCACTGTATCCAATAATATTGTATGTATTCTAATACTGTATTACTTTTGTATTATAAGTTGCGATCACAGCGATCAATGTTTTGCTTTAGAAATCAATTAATCCGCTAAGTTTATTTCGCAGTATTTAACTCAGTTCAGGGAGCTTTCTTGCTTATAGTTAGCGTAAATGAGACTCCTAGAATACTTTATTATTTATATGGGACAAGGTTATTTTTCCCTATACGAAGTGTTTTTGAGTCTAAAAATAACTTCAATACGTCTCATTGTGAAATTAATTTAGCTATTTGTTCTGTTAATACATGACGTTGGCCGTTGGGGGTTATGTTTGTTTTGTAGAAAAAAAAAAGACTCCATTCACTTTTTTCACTAGTTTTCATCATACTACTAGCTTTAAGCATTTATCTTTTATCGTCGTGGAAATAGTAAATTTAGTAATATGTGTTCTTTCACGCCCAGAAGTTTTAGATTAAAATACTTTTCTCTCCAATTTTATTTAAGGTAGAATTTTATCCATGCTGCCGATGCACGATAATTTATAGTCATAAGCAGCTTGAACATTGTTTTCTCAGCTTCAGCTACAACTTGCAGCTTAAATTTGGCAGTATATTTCCTTACCGATCTTTTCCCCATAGCAAATAAGGGTAAAAAGTAAAAATATATCAGTCCTATTCTACTTAACATCATTTGCAACATAACTACGGTATAGCAAGATCCACTGTGCTTTGAAGTTAAGCCCCGCCCACTGATTACATCAGGATTCCTTGAAGCTGATTGGTTGGCAATGGTTTTGAAAAGTTGGTTAATCTGAGGTTCTTTTCATCTTCATTTATTTTGCAATGGCTGTTTTACTGCACTAAAATATGTTCTGCTGATTATTAACAAGAAGTGTTATTTTATCCCCTGCAATAAAAGCATAATATACAACTCCCTAAAAATGGTAAAAAGAG
>JANJGK010008831.1:0-5000 GCA_039081455.1 Macrobrachium rosenbergii
ACACACCCAAATACTCACATATGTTTATTGTATAGGGATATGATGCATTTTTTACTCTCTCTCTCTCTCTCTCTCTCTCTCTCTCTCTCTCTCTCTCTCTCTCTCTCTCTCTCTCTCTCTAACCCGTGGGAGCATATCCAAATACACACACATATGGTTATTATATGGAGGTATGGCCTTTTTTTTACTCTCTCTCTCTCTCTCTCTCTCTCTCTCTCTCTCTCTCTCTCTCTCTCTCTCTCTAACCTATGGGAACATATCCAAATACACACATATGGTTACTGTGTGGGGATATCTAATTGATGCATTTTTTTATTTTTCACAGGAGCCAAAATGAAGTAGCGTCATTCAGTAAACATAAAATTTGTTTTGGGTCAATTCAACGTTCACTGATTTTCATTATCATTTTCTGTCGTTTAAATTTCTACATGTGAAATTAAAAATAATTAGGAAACGCACATTTTAACGTTTCAATAATATTCTCATATTAAAAAATGTATTTCAACTCATTTGTCTATTTGACTCACTTTTCCCAATTTTTCATCTTCAGGCGCTTGTCTATTTGACTCACTTTTCCTAATTTTTCACTTTTAGCCTTTTGTCTAATTGACTTACTTTTCCCAGTTTTTCACTTTTAGACGTTTGTCTATTTGACTTACTTTTCACAATTGTTTCCTTTTTAGACGCTTGTCTATTTGACTTAATTTTCCCAATTTTTCATTTTTAGACGCTTGTCTATTTGACTTACTTTTCCCAATTTTTCATCTTCAAGAGCTTGTCTATTTGACTCACTTTTCCCAATTTTTCACTTTTAGACGTTTGTCTATTTGACTTACTTTTCCCAATTTTTCATCTTTAGGAGCTTGTCTATTTGACTTACTTTTCCCAATTTTTCCTCTTCAGGCGCTTGTTTATTTGACTCACTTTTCCCAATTTTTCATCTTCAGCACTTGTCTATTTGACTCACTTTTCCCAATTTTTCATCTTCAGGCGCTTGTCTATTTGACTCACTTTTCCCGATTTTTCTTCATGCGCTTGTCTATTTGACTCACTTTTCACAATTTTTCATCTTCAGCACTTGTCTATTTGACTCACTTTTCCCAATTTTTGTTCTTCAGGCGCTTGTCTATTTGACTCACTTTTCCCAATTTTTCTTCTTCAGCACTTGTCTATTTGACTCACTTTTCCAAATTTTTCATCTTCAGGCACTTGTCTATTTGACTCACTTTTCCCAATTTTTCATCTTCAGGCGCTTGTCTATTTGACTTACTTTTCCTAATTTTTCATCCTCACACACTTGTCTATTTGACTTATTTTTTCCAATTTTTCATCTTCGGGCACTTGTCTATTTGACTCACTTTTCCCAATTTTTCATCTTCAGGCACTTGTCTATTTGACTCACTTTTCCTAATTTTTCATCTTCAGGCGCTTGTCTATTTGACTCACTTTTCCCAATTTTTCATCTTCACGCACTTGTCTACTTGACTTACTTTTCCCAATTTTTCATCTTTAGGGGCTTGTCTATTTGACTTACTTTTCCCGATTTTTCTTCTTTAGGGCTTGTCTATTTGACTTACTTTTCCAAATTTTTCATCTTTAGGGGCTTGTCTATTTGACTCACTTTCCCAATTTTTCATCTTCAGGCACTTGTCAATTTGACTTATTTTTCCCAATTTTTCATCTTCAGGCACCTTGTCAATTTGACTCGATTTTCCCAATTTTTCATCTTCAGGCACTTGTCAGTTTGATTCACTTTTCCCAATTTTTCATCTTCAGGCGCTTGTCTATTTGACTCACTTTCCCCAATTTTTCATCTTCAGGCGCTTGTCTATTTGACTCACTTTCCCAATTTTTCGTTTTTAGACGCTTGTCTATTTGACTTACTTTTCCCAATTATTCATCTTCAGGCACTTGTCAGTTTGACTCACTTTTCCCAATTTTTCATCTTCAGGCGCTTGTCTATTTGACTCACTTTCCCCAATTTTTCATCTTCAGGCGCTTGTCTATTTGACTCACTTTCCCAATTTTTCGTTTTTAGACGCTTGTCTATTTGACTTACTTTTCCCAATTTTTCATCTTCAGGCGATTCTTGATAACATGCTGAAACTCTAAGAAGGCTTTATAAGTTCTATGAACAAAGCAAGGCTTCTTCATTTTGACACGCACAGAATGATATTATAAATTCCTTCCTTCCTTATCTCTGAGCAACACTATAATTTTCATTTGTCTGGGAGACATGAATTATGTAGCATTTTCCGACAGAAATATTCCCTGAGTATGTCACTATGATATCTTTTATAAAAAAAAAAAAAAAAAGCTACACTGCAAGCAGACAGGCCACTGAGAGTTGTACAGAATTAAACACGAGACTTGCAAAAAAAACAAAAACAAACAAACACACAATTATTAAAAAAAAATTGCTCAGACTCACGTACTGTACTTCAATATTTATTACAGCAGTTAGAAACAAAAACCATCCGTTGTAGCTGCCCCGTCACGCGCTTACCATTTCATATTGATTACGTATTAGGTATACATAGCAGCAAAATAACTCCGTTGCAATGTAAAGAGAGAGAGAGAGAGAGAGAGAGAGAGAGAGAGAGAGAGAGAGAGAGAGAGAGAGAGAGAGAGAATATAAAGTGTGTTTCGGAGACAGAGAGAGAGAGAAAGAGAATATAAAGAGTGTTTCGGGGGAGAGAGAGAGATAGAAAGAGAGAATATAAAGAGTGTTTCGGGAGAGAGAGAGAGAGAGAGAGAGAGAGAGAGAGAGAGAGAGAGAGAGAGAGAGAGAGAGGAAAAAATCGACGCCAGAGAAATAAAAAAAAACTGACCAAGGCAATTGATTACCGAGTTTTTATTTGCCTGAATTATTTATGTATGGGAGAGACGCCAATACCTCACAAACGAGAGTGCCAGAAAATACAGGTAAAATTTGGTCGTTATCACCCGAAGGTATTTCCCTTTCGTCCAAAATTCAGGAATTTCGCTTTGCCGAATTTATCTTTCCTCATCTATCGATTCATTTGCTTGTGACTCTCTCATTCGTTCTTATCATGAAGGATTGTAACATTCTTCCCTTCCCTTTCCTCCCAAACTACCCACTCCTTCCCCTTCCCCTTTCCTCCCATACTACCCAATCCCTCCCCCTCCCCTTTCCTCCCAAATACCCACTCCTTCCCCCTCCCCTTTCCTCACAAACTTCCCACTCCCTCTCACTCCCCTTTCCTCCCAAACTACCCACTCCCTCTCACTCCACTTTCCTCCCAAATACCCACTCCCTCCCCTTTCCTCTCAAACTACCCACTCCCTCCCCCTCCCCTTTCCTCCCAAATACCCACTCCCTCCCCCTCCCTTCTCCATTCAAACTATCCACTCCCTCCCCCCTTTTCTCCTAAATACCCACCCTTCCCCCTCCCCTTCGTCCCAAACTACCCACTCCTTCCCCCTCCCTTTTCTTCCCAAACTATCCACTCCCTCCCCCTCCCCTTTCCTCCCAAACTACCCACTCCCTCCCCCTCCCCTTTCCTCCTCAAACTACCCACTCCCTCCCCCCTCCCCTTTTCCTCCCAAAGTACCCACTCCTTCCCCCTCCCCTTTCCTCCCAAATACCCACTCCTCCCCCTTCCCTTTCATCCCAAATACCACTCCTTCCCCCTCCCCTTTCCTCCCAAATACCCACTCCCTTCCGCCCACCCCCTCTCCCCCCCCCCTCATCTTCCAAGAAATAACTGAGTAGTACAAGACCCTCCACTTAGGAAAAAATGAAATAGTTACTTTATCTATTAATGAAGACAAACTTTACCAGGCTCTTCCACTGGCTAAAAATCTTAAAGCCTAAACTTTCTAAAAAACAATTATTGGAAGAATATATCTGCTAATAAATAAAATTAACCAAGAATCCCGTTATCAGCAAAAATAAGTAAAGACAAATTTTCTGACACTAACAGGCAGACTGGAAGGAAAGAAAATATTTCCACCTTGAATGAAATATTTCTCCTGATGAGATGATGCGTTATCTATCGTTATCTAGTTTTTAAAAACTGAGAAGTAAATCATTTACATACATATCTGACTGAGTAGCGCCGAAAATGAACCATTCCCCCTACCAATGATGGCTACTAGCAAATCAACCCCCTATCCTCTAGAACACATCATTTTACAACTACTTCAGCGAGTAGCCATGCCCGGTGCTCGTTTCCGTGTTATACTTCTATCTCTTCACCACGAGGCTTTGGAATTTTCATCATACTTCGGTTTCCATGATCCTTTAGAGACTGGTAGTGCCATGTCTGCTCTGAGGTTAAGTCGAATTAGCCACTGTAAATTAAAATCATATGTATCACTTTCCAAGCAGTCCCGTGTTAAATTACTATCCATTCACCGCGCGGCTTTGGAATTTTCATCATACTTCGGTTTCCCATGATCCCTTAAAGCCTGGTAGTGCCATGTCTCCTCCGAGGCTAAGCCGGACTAGCCAACATAAATTAAAAACCAAATCTACCCCTTCCACGCGGCAAAACAAACACCCCAATCAGGAGGGAGTTAACAAAACGAATTACCAATTAAAAGCTTGCGAGGGAGAGCGTCTCGTCGGTCCTTTCACCGGGGCTAAACGCGGTAATTGGAGGGTTTCCCTCGTCTAAAATTGGCCTTTTACGACGCGGGGAGACATCGGCTACTTAAGACCGTGATTTCGGAAGCCATAATTCACGAGTACCGCCCTCTCTCTCTCTCCGCTTGGGCAGGTGCTCGGCGAATGCTGACTCTTAAATGCGTCCCCCCACCGCCCCCCACCCCTTCTTAAAATTGAGGCTTGTCATGACCGCTTGTGATTTACGCGTTTTTTTTTTTTGTAGGAGTTCGACTTTCGTTCGTACGACAATAATTGATAAGTGGTATGAAGAGCTATTGTCAATGGCTTAGTTTTCTCTATTCTGTCTCTCTTTCTTTCCATGTATGTATGTATGTATGTATGTATCTATGTATGTATGTATGTATAT